>ML110265.1:27716-49584 GCA_003697995.1 Taxidea taxus jeffersonii | reverse complement strand
GCAGACCACCAGGCACAAAGAGGGCCTGCAATCAATGGGGGCGCCCGCCCGGGCCGTGGGGAGGACTCTGCTGGCATCCGTAAGTGCCAAATACACGCCTCACTGGACATACGAAGGGATAAAGGGCCAAAGCTCGACATGAATAGCGAGAGGCACACATAACGTATAATCACTGATTTACTCTTCACCTCTGAAGTAGCAGCGCGAGAGCACACAGATACCCCAGAGCCCAGGGTGGAATCCTTCGCTGTGCAGGCCACCCTGACGGGCATGGGCAAAGGCACAGCTCAAGGTCAGGGTGAATGCCCTACACACCATCACATCCGACTCCACCCCCTGCCCAGCACTTACTTTGCCGTCCCCTTTGGGGTTCAGATAAACCACATAATGTCCACCATGATTATCTCCACTGTGAACCAGGACTGCATGAAGAATATAATTTGCAGGGTCCTTAGGATCTGTTTTTTGCAAAAATTCATCGAGTGGTAACTGTTCTGGGAATTCAAACCTATCAAAAAACATTTTTAAAGAAATCCAGGTTTCATTCACATGTGAAATAGTTTACCTTTAGGCTTTTATTTATTGCTAAATGGTCTAATTTACTGGCTAATCTTTATCTGAAAAGGGAAGTATCAGTGGGATTCGGGAGGTGCCGCGAACTACTTCTGAGGCAGCTCCCATTCATCAGAACACGTTAATTACTCAGACATCAGCAGCAAACTTGAAGCTAGGTAGAAGCTAACCGCACTGAGATGCCAGACAGAATTTTAAATTGAAGATATTACACAATGGCCAGTCTTGTGATAAACATACCCCATGACTTTTCTAGGATGCGGATAATTCCCACGTTACTAACGAGTAATTCTGACTGCCCAGCTCTTAGACCACAGAGCATATACTGTGAGTTCGAGAAACATGGGAAATCAGATCTGAACAGGTAAGACATGGAAGAAAGCATCCCCTGTGCCCCATGATTTCTAGTTCACATACTGAACTTGATTTGTTTGTAAAGGACGGGGGTCCATAAACATTTAAACACGGTCAAAGTTAATGAGGAGGAGTACCCTGAGAGGCGGGTTGGCAAGGACTTGGAGGAGACGGAGCACACAGAGCCTGAAGGGGAGCCACCCCAGCCCAGTGCCGCCCTGGCTGCTCTGCCAAATGTTCAGAATTCCTAAAGGACGCCAGAAATCTGGGTTTTATGCGAAATCTCATGATTTCTTTTTTTCATGCTGGCAACTAATGCCAATAAAAACAAACAAAAACAAGGTGAGGGCCCAAAGAAACACACCAGCAGGCTGGCTCTAGTCTGCAGGCTGCCCGTCTGTGAGGTCTGGTGGAGACGGCTTCTCAGAGACTCCACGGTGATGGGCAAAAATGAAAGAGCAAAGAGCCTGCTGGCGGCAAATAACTTGACTGGGTCCGTTCTCTCTCCTATTTGATGAGAGACTAACCAACCTCTACCCTGTGCCCAAAGGAACCGGGACAAAACTTCCGTATTGTAAACCAGGTAACGTATTTCCTATCATTCTTTTTAACTGGCATTGTAAGAATGGGGGAAACACCCGCAATAAGGCACACATATACATCTATATCATCTTCCTGAAAATTCCAGCACTTTCTAGAATACCAACTGAGCAGTTACAAAATGTTGGGAGAATCCTATTTAAACAAATACAACATCAAATTCCACCCCTGAGGTAAAAGTGACATTCTGCTGAATGCAGAACAGGCAGAGCAGAAAGTCCCCTCCCTACAGGGACCTCATCTGCCACAGTGCGGAGGGAGCTGGGGATCCCTAAGAGTGTGAGTGATGGGAGCAGCAACCCCTGAAATCCCTTAAAGGAAATATTCCCTTTAAAAACATTGTTCTTGGGGGGCGCCTGGGTGGCTCAGTGGGTTAAGCCTCTACCTTCGGCTCAGGTCATGATCCCAGGGTCCTGGGATCAAGCCCCGCATCAGGCTCTCTGCTGGGCAGAGAGCCTGCTTCCTCCTCTCTCTCTGCCTGCCTCTCTGACCACTTGTGGTCCCTGTCTGTCAAATAAATGAATAGAATCTTTAAAAAAAAAACACATTGTTCTTGGGACACTGAGGCAGGAGAGAAACCTAAATACATCAGAGATGGACTGAAAACATAAAAAGACCAAACAAAACACTGAGACTGACCCCCGAATTCAGGCGATGATTCAATCTTAACTTTCACACCCCACTATAGATTACCTATCATTGATCTTGATATTTTGGTCCGTCTGAGGGTCATACATAAATCTCATCAGCTGTAGATGTAACACTGGTGGCAAAGTTAGGAATTTCACACCTTTCTCTGCTTCCTGAACATTGAAAAAGAAATGCAAGTTTAGTTCAGCCCTACTTAGTCCTTGAAGCAAGGACAGCAACAGCGGTCAACGAGATTCAGTGGGAGAGGAAGGGCTTCAGGTGTCCAGCTAGGGTGCGTTTAAAATGCCGTTAAAGAAACAGGCTCATGGGTGGCGCAGCTGGTTAGGCGTCCGACTCTTGGTTTCACGCGGGTCATGATCCCAGGGTCATGAGCCCGTGCTAGGCTCTGCACTCAGGAGTGTCTGCTTGAGATTCTCTCTCCCTCTTCCCCAGCTTGCATGTTCTCCACACCCCCCTCTCCCTCAGATAAATAAAATCTTACACACACACACACACACACACACACACACAGAAAAGAACCAAGCTCCAACACAGAACTGGTAGTTGTCAGAGGCCAGGGGATAGGAAGTGGGAAAGGGCACTAGACACGAGGGGGGCGTCAAGAGATCCAAATTTCTGGTTCCAGAACAGGCCCCAGATACGAAGGGCGCGCCGGGGTCAGAGCCCGTGAACATCACATCACTGGGCGGCACTCCCGAAGCAAACCAAATACTGCGTGTCAACGATGCTTCAACCAAAAACTAAAGTCAACTGCTGTGCTTAGATCGTTCTCAGGTTTGCTGAAACGGCTTGCTTGTGAGCGATTTACTCCGGATTATATTCTGATGCCCAACAACAGGGCAGCAGCTAAGTAAATTAGGGCTTAATCACTCGCTGCTGTGTTAGTCATTAAATACCGCGGGAAGCGGGGGAAAACAGAGGATCGTGCAGTGGAAAAGCAGAAGCCGGGCTGCAGCGGCGCGAGAGCAGGCGTGCTTACGGGCCCCCGGCGGGACGACGCTGGTCAGCGGCTTCCTGCCCCTCGACTCTGGGCACGGTCATTTCCAAGCACGTGACACAGAGTACACGCTCGGTGCTCACAGTCCAACCCACTTCTGAAGACGGTCCTCCCTCGGCAGCAGAGAGCCGCACCCAGCAACGCGGCCTGTGTGCAGCGGGACGTGCCTTGCTTCTCAACAAGGCCTCCTCTGGGGCCCGACTCCACAGCTCCCACACCCCAGCCCCACCTCAGCCGACACTCGTTTCCTCACGAAAATAAGCCTCTGCCCAACCCTACTACTACCAGAGCGCCGGGCTCTCACCGGGCGCTCGCCGCAGCCCAGCTTCCCAATCACACCTTCCCTCCGGGGCCGGGTACGTCCAGCCGGAGCTGTGCCCGTGACAAGCCACAGGCAAGGCGCTCCGATTGTCTCCTGAACGTGCTCCAGAGGACAAGGTACCTCTGCAAAGAGAAACGAAAACCCGAGGAACCTGCCACACAAAGGCACGGCACGGTTTCCACACAACTTGGAAGAACAGCAGAAGGACCGTTTCTCTACCACAGTCCACTGAGGTCATGACTCTCGAGGACCGCTTACCCAGACCCCAGGCTACCCGGTGTGACAGGACAACTCCTGTGAGTTGCCTGAAGGGTTTCCCAAACACATCTAAGCCACATGTTTGCGAAGTGACTTTCCGAGCCACACACAACGCAGCACCCTGAGCGGCCTAAGCAGAAGGGCAGACCCGGGCCGCCCTGCGAGGCGGGGACGCTGCTCGCCAGCCAGCTCGGGACACGCGGGGCGGTGTGGGGGATCCCGAACCGGTGAGCCCATGTGTCGGCTGCATCCGCGGGGACGCCGCTGACCCACTCACACCCGCCTGACGGCAGCCAGGCCACGCCACGGTCCCCGTCTCTCCACCCGAGCACGGACTGACCGGTGCCTTGTGCACAAAGCTCGCTGCTCTGCCAGAAGCTGACTGCCTGCGGGGCTTTGTGGAAACCAAGCAGGGACCCCACGTATTCACAGAACAAGCGAAAGAAAATGCACTCCTCGTCCTACAGGTCACGATCCCTGAGAACACTCCATCACACACACACCCCCAAGCGCGGGCCACCACGAACCAGAAGTGCAACAGAGTCAGAACGTCTGCCGCAACCAGGAGGAGGAAAAGCTCCCGGTGGAAACCAGTGAGGAGAGGAGCAGAGTCACAGACGCCGCGGAGAAGACGCCTCCCACCGGCCCGCGTGCTGGGGGACGCTCTACCCGCGAAGCTGCGCATCAGCCTCCGCCCGCAGCTCAGCCCCACCAGCGGCACCACCAGAGGCCCCAGAATACAGTGTCTGCACGAGGAGTAAAACCGCGAGCTCTAACCACGAGCAGTGGATGAGAAGGTGCGAACGCCGGTTTCATCCACACCTGAAGCAAAGGACGGGAAAACACAGTGCCGGGGAAGGCGGCGGTTCCCGCGTTACCTGCAAGCCGTGCTCCCCGGCGTCGTATTTGTTGTCACCGTCTAGTTGTTCCACAGCCACGTAGTCCACAAACGATTCAAATACTTGAAAGACAGAAAGAGAAGAAAGTCAGCCGACGATTTCACCGGAGCCTTGATGGTAACGCAGCCGTCCCAGAGCCGAAGGAACCACAGCCCTGGGCGGCGGCTCCCCACCCCTGCCCGAGATCCGCCACCCCCCACCCCACCGCGGCCCCGCAGAAGCCCGGAACCTCTAAGAACGCAGACACGGTTCTGACCCAAACACTTATCATAAAGCTACAGCTGAAGCGGGGCAGGAAGAGAGTGGGACCGTGGGGACGGGAGGGACAGGCTGGGACATGAGTAAGATGAATCAGGGCAAGGACCTAGCATCAAACACGGGGACTGAGCCAAGAACCTCTGTTGCTATGAGAGCAGAACTCCAATGCCCTGCCTCGCACACAGAGAGGACCCCGTGCAGGGACAGGTGTGTTCACCGGGATGAAGTGCTCCTCTCACAGCGTGTCCAGAAGAATCACAAGGCTCCCTCCGAACGGCTTACAATTCTGTCAATTAAACCACAACAAAGCTAGGGGGCGCGTGGGGAAGATGGGGAATTCTCCAAGGACAACCAGTAGACCAGAAGACGGCATCTAAAAGCAAATCCAGGGGCGCCTGGGTGGCTCAGGGGGTTAAAGTCTCTGCCTTCGGCTCAGGTCATGATCCTGGCGTTCTGGGATCGAGCCCCACATCGGGCTCTCTGCTCAGCAGGGAGCCTGCTTCCTCCTCTCTCTCTCTGCCTGCCTCTGCCTACTTCTGATCTGTCAAATAAATAAATAAAATTTAAAAATAAAATAAAAGCAAATCCACATGCACAGAACGTCCGCCTGCTGACAGAGGTGCAGAGCATGGGGAGAACGTGACAGGTTCATCAGAGACCTGCAGGTGGAGGGGCAGGCCTGACATCCATCCCACCACGGGCGGAAAGCCATGCTGGGTGGATTACGGATAAAGAGAAAAGATAAAGCAGCGACAGATAATACAACAGTTGGATGTCAGGGCAGGTGTTCTTAACACAAAAAGCAGAGAAGGACAGGCTGATTTCACTCAAAACTCTGAAATGCCGTCTAGCAACAGAGGAGAGCCCCACGCGGGAGAGCAGCCGAGCGGCCACCCGGCGAGCACCCCGAGCACACGCGGAAGCCCTGCAGCGCTGCTCAGGCAGGACCGCCGCGCACGGGCCTCGCTCTGCTGGGCTGCACGAACTCACAGCCTGGACAACGGGCAGTCCGGGACCGGGATCCAGAAAGAGCCCGTCCCCGGTCCCAGCTCACGTGCGGAAGAAAAACCCACACGGGGCCCAGCACTCCCCCTGACAGAGGGCAGATACCATGTGGGGCCGGGGAAAGAACCGCCCAAAAGATGGGGCGGCAGGCCCCAGAGCTCACGCCGGCCTGGGATCGGTCTCTGCTCCCCCAGCCACAGTGACGAGCCCCTCACACAGAGCTCCAGGCAGGAGGCTCAGAACGGTGCTGCCTCAGCCGCGGGCCCAGGCAGCCCTAACTGAGCCCTCCCGCCTGACCGAGCGTAGAATGAGCCTCGGAAGAACCACACTGTGTGCAAGTCACTTGAACACGCGCCAGGACAAAAGGTTAAAGACCCCCAATACCCAGCGACACAAACCACCACGGCAGGCATCCACAAGATGCCCAGACACGCAAACAAGCTGGGAAACAGCCCGGGATGGCAAGTAAATCCCAGGGGACACAACTGACACAACTGCTCAACGACGACATGAAGTCACTACTGAATACGTTCCTGATGTTCAAGAAGATATCCAAACGGCCAGTAAGCATTTGGGAAGGCGACAGTGTCGATGACCTTCAGGGACATGTGTACCGAAACGGAGGGCACCCTACTCCCATCAGAACGTTTGGTCTAGGAGCGGGCAGTTCGGCTTGGACAGTGGCTGCTCTCACACAGCGCTGGAGGGACTCGAACCGAGAAACTGAGCCGAGCAGCTTGCTGGCTTCCGCTCTGGAGCCAACAACCCCGCCCACCAGGAACGCAAACACGGGCACCGGAACTGGGCACAGAACAGTCAAGGAGCCTTAGGCACAAGAGCCCCACGCTGAAGACCCCCACATCAAGGAAAGGATGGTTTCGAGATGCCTGTGATACACCCCGCACGCCGACCACCATCAAGCAGTGAAAACAAACCCACTATGGCTCCTTGTGAAGATGATGCGGAGAAGCGGTGCAGAGCAGAGGCTGTAACCCACACGATCCCTTCTCTGGAAATATTCCGAGTATGCAGACGCAACCCAGGAGGGGAGGTTAAAAGCCCCAACAGTGGTTTCCTTCGGAAAGGGGAGGTCGGGGTGGGGAAGCACCAGCATCTAGGCCGCCACGCCATGCGGCCTGAGCCAGGTGGGGGACCGAGCCCGTGTGCGCTCTGCGAGCTGCAAGCTCATCACTCGGGCTACGCTCCCTGAGCAGTATTTCAACGAAAAACCACTCGGGTAAATGAAGCATTAGAGCAAAACAGAATTGAGCAAAAGGCCGTGCCAAAAAGTACCCGGGACTTACTATTTTTCTTTCCTTTTATACTTAGCTGGATATCATAATAATCTTCTCTTCTATCGGATCGATAGTCTACTTCTTTACACTGGATGTAGGACTACAAATAAGGAAAATAAGATGGCTTAAGTATTAATTGTTAAAATACTCACATTCTTAAATCGCTTAAGGTCATTATTGAAAGCTGGTAACCACATACCACCATTTTGCCTCTGAATAATTTAGGTATGGTGCCTTCCACACACGTGCCTTTCATCTTATTCTCCACATTATCAAGCAACTGGAAGAGAAAGTTGTGACTTTAAGAAAATGTTATGCTCAATTTACAGTAATCTGAAACTTGACTAGGAAATTTCAACGGTCAAAGGAGTTCTAGACTATAAATATTATGACCTTTAGCATGCAATTATGAAAACATACCAAGTCTTCTTCCTTGGTTGGCTATTTACAAAAATATCTACATGCAACAGTTGAGATTAACCTCAATACAGCCTTTGGAATGAATTAGTAATCTGTAGTGCCTTTAGAAGCATTTTTTATATTCATTTTACCTCTGTGGAAAAGCATGTAAATTGAGCACTAAACTTAACTCGTATTGGTCCACACCAAGAGATTAATGAGGTTGAGCCTGTCAACAGGATTGACTGGTTTGTCCATGGATATTTAATGAACTGGATTCAATCCAGCTAGTGCTGCAAAAAAGAAAACACACCTTGCCCAGCCAATCACCTTGAATAACCATTTCATGTTGTGTGTGTGTGTCTATGTGTGTCTCTGCATGTGCGTCTCTGGCCACAACTGGAAGGATGGGAATTTGCTATTGACTAAAGGCGGTTTCGGGGAGAGTCACCCGCACAGAGGGCTGCCCCAGTTAGAACCTCTGTGCCGAGGGGGCGTCTGGACGCTCCGGGGAGATGACGGAAGTCCCGATTCTAACAGCGAAGCAGGGGGATCGGGACAGCTCCTTAGGCCAGTCCGCGGTTTCTCGGATTCGTGGCTGGGGCAGGCGAACCAGTTCGACAAAATCAAACCACACACCCTCCTGCTCTGCAAATCCAAGTTTCCCCTCACACCGCCCTCGCCAACAGCAATTCTGTTCATGCTTTCTGGCTCGTGAGTGAGACAGATGCTGCCTCTCCTTCCTGGGCCTGGTCGGCCCGGCTCGAGGACGGGCGCATGTAAGTCGCACCGGCATGAAGCAGGTCTGCCGGGGCCGCGCAGCAGCCGGTGTCGGGGAGTGTGCGATTATGGCGCAGAACTTACCACTCGACACAGCTCTTGGACGTCATGCTGCATGAAGCTATCTAAGGTTTCCCACCTTGGAAAGAGAGAAGGAACATTTGTATTTAATCCCGCACGTTTCAGGTAAGAGTGTATTAAGCAACTCAGACTTAAAAAAGTAAACTGCATAATCAGCCATTATTCTGAAATTCATTTTTGGAGGTTATTTAGGGGGGCCCTGGTTTAAAGACACCTCGGGTTCTGTCAGGACGCCACAGCTTTGTCCTCCTCGGAACATCCTGCTGTGTGTGAGGGGACATGGTTATGTGGTCAATTAGGTCTCAAGCGAAATCCTACAACAGAGCCTTTATGTGCAAAAGGACAAACCAAGCACAGTGATAAACACACGTGGGCGTACTTAAGTGCCTCCACCCTGCTCTCCATCCTCCTACTACGCGCTCAGGACTCCCGTGGAGAAGGAAGAAGAAAAGGCAGATTTCTGATACATACCCGAAGGACTTCGTTAGCTTTTTTGTTCCTACAGGCTTATCGCTGTGCTGTAATTCGTAGAACACTCTTTGTAACGCTAAGGGGACACTTTTGGAGGAATCATCACCCTCTGTTGGCATCATGTACACAGCCTACAGTAATTGATGAGGAAATAAAAATGGAATTTTCTGTGAAAGCATCATTTCTGATATCACAACGGCTTAAGGCAGTTGACAGGGCTTCTAACTATCCCCCAAAACAGGTCAGGAAGTTTTTTAAAGACAGTAATCATGAAAGTCTTTAGAGGCAGTATAAAAAAACACAAGAAAGTAAAAACGAATTTAAAAAAATTACCCACGGCTCAGCGTCCAAAGAGAACCACTTTTATTTCCTACCTCTTAAAGCCACACTTTTCAGCTTAACGTTACTTGTGAACAGAAGCTGTGGTAAGACCTCAGTGCCTCTGCAATGACCCACATCCGCCTGTCCCCGCGACACCGTCCTGTCGGGATGGCGACCGACAGTGGCGCCGGAGCCGGAACAGCCAGCAGAACCGCCAGCCGCCCCCCGCAACCAGGAGCCCGTGTTGCCTGCACCGCTCCGTGCTGTTCACACGGCCTTCCGACCGGACAGCCGACTGGCCTCCGCTACAGCCAAGGCCTGTCTGCGGGTTTTCTGAGTATTCTCACGAGCCTACGTTTTACCTGTCAGGGAAAATCAGACTTCACGGCCAGTGGCTTTGTCCATTCGGTTTTGATATAAAACTTTCGAATGTTGCTGTTAATGGCTTTCGTATTAAAAACAAACCACTGTATCACGGGGCCACAGGGCCCCACGGAGTTAGGTCTGTTAGCCAGCCAACTTTCATCGCCCAAGTTAGCCTCGCGAGTGTCCACACGCCGAGCAATAAAGGCGCGCATTCACATAAAAGAGGGCCCGCTCTGGAGACAGCGCTGTCTCCAGAGGGTGTACCGGGAGGGACACGGCAAAGTCGGGTGACAGGACTTTGCTTGTCCCTTAGGACTTGAGCAAGAGGGTGGGTGGAAGGTTGAGGGGGAGAGATACCATCCATTTACCTTGCGTAGTTGATTTGTGAAAAATAAAGTCTGCAGCAGGCTGTTCATGTAACAAGTCGCTCCCTGATTCTTTAAACCGACATAGCCCGTGTGCTTCTTTGAATCCCACCTACAAGATCAGTTGGAGGTTGAGGGAAAAACCGCACAGGACGCCTCCTCGCTTCTGCAGTGTGTGTGGAGCGATCCGGCGAGACGCTGCCGTGCACCATCACTTCCTGCCCACCATCCTGACACGGAACAACGGCCAACGCACCCCTCCGAGGGAGAAACTCACCGCCAGGTGCCGGGGCACTGAGGGCACCAGGGGCCAGGAGTATTCCTAGCACGGTCACGGGCTCTGGTCGCCCAAGTGCACGAACCCAGCACTGGAGAAGCAGCTTAATGCCGCTGACGGCAGCCCTGCCTTCTCTGTCCAACACACCGCACCGCTCACACACACTCGTGAATCCTAAGCGACTGGCCCGTGTGGGTCCGCCGCAGACACACTAGGTCACACGTGCAGTCGGCAGGAAACGCACAGTCGGAACCCCTCCCTTCGCAGCTATACAGAGAAGCAAAGACAGGCATGTGCACTGGGGCAAGTTCTAGTTCGGGCTTCTCAACTCCCAGTTCTTTCTCCCTCGTCTACAGGGGTGGTTGCTGAGGAGAAAAGGTGTACTTTCTCAGAGTTAGCAGCCCCCGTTGCACACTCCCCGCATCGTCACAGGAAGCTAGAGAGAACGCATCACCCTCTGTATGTGCCGCAAAGCCATGAACAAACATGACTGCCACCACGCGTGACCAACCCTAGAGGAGATGTTTATTGTTGGCTGAGGCCAGGGTCCATAGTACTCTGATGCCAGGGGTTAGCCTATGACCTTGCCGCCATACTCAGGTGTCCCAAAGGGCCCTGGCTCAAGTGTGGGTGAGAGAGAGAGAGAGAGAGAGAGAGTGTGTGTGTGTGTGTGTGTGAATGCATCCATGGAGAATTTTGAAAATGCAAGAATCCTAAATTATAGATGGTTATTTAAAAACTACAATCAAAAATTAAGCAGTAATGGCTAAACAGGTTTGATAAGACTAAAGCAGGAAATCTGTTGTGATTGGTAAGGCTGGAAAACCCCAATCTACTTTTTTAGTCAAGAAAAGTATCATCATAAACATAGGGGAAGGTTTTCAAAATTGGGGGGGGGGGGGAGGAGGGAGTAAAAACCCACAGAAATTTAATCTTCTTGTTTGTGCTTCCAGTCCTGATGTCTGACTCTAACCTGAGCTCTGAAAAGGCGCAAGAAAAGCTGGATTCTTCCTGCGCGCACCCCAGGCCACACCAGCCAGGACCCGGACGAAGTAACAGCTTCTCCTCGGCTGCCCCACAGTTCCCGGCCCCAGCCCATCTGGGTCAGCCCACACCCGTGCTCCTGCCAGAACAGGGCCACGTGGAGACAAAATAAGGGGAGCGAGAAACGGGTGCCTGCAGCTCAGCGTCTTCCCAGCCTGCACTCACCGCCTCACCCTGGGGCCTGGACAAGGCAGCGGGGCCCCACAGCCAGAGTCCAGCTTCCGGCTCAACCTCCACACCTTCAGGATGCACTGCCCAACCCCACCCTTCCCTGCCGCTCTCCTGTTGCTCCCCCTGCCCCAACCTCTTCCCCTCCTTACAAGTAGCCGAGTACCCCTCCATGCCTCCTGTAAGGCCGAACACTGCCTCGTGCACACAGACCTCCCACCACTGAGCAATCATCGCATCTCTTCGCCGGTCTTCCGAGCTGGGGTCCACCTTCCTCACCATCTTCAACCCACCCCTTCCGCCCCTGCTTCCTAAATCAGACCCACCGCTCCCAGACGTTCCCATCCCTGCCCTCTTCAGAATAAAAATCCGGGCATTTCCTCTGTAGGATTTATGAACTGCCCACCAGCCTGGATATTTGAGGACAGAAACGCACGGCTATCTTGCCGACCACCTCACCTTCCTAGTGCACAGCAGTGTCCGGCCTACAGAAACCGCTCAAGAAGACAGGCCAAGCAAAGGGGTGAACGTGAGGCTGGCGTACAGAGCCGCACGCCCCCCGACTGTGTGGGCAAGCGCAGAGAGGGTGCGCATCTGTCAAGTATGTGTGTCTCTGTTCACGTGCTAGGGTTTCTCACATCGCAGCACAAAAGGCATTTCTTAAGAGCACCCAATTAAAGAAAAACTTACGCAACTCCATGGGGAGCATCCGCCTGTACAAAGACTTCAAAAGTAACTTTGTCATCATCTATAAATCCTTTCTCAGGATCAGTCACTTCCTATAAAAAATAAGAATATCCAACTTGTATAAGAACACAAGAATGCTCGCTTCGTTCGAAACACACCATTACCCCAGTGCCTTCTACATATTAGAGGAAAACACTACTTTTTTAACCCCCACATGGTGCTTCTGACTTTGCAGTGTTTTGATCTGCTTTAACTAGTGTCCTCTGAACAAGACCAGCAAGGGCTAGATTCCTCCATGAAGCATCCCGGAGGCACTGGGGGCTGATCCAGGGCACAGCCCAAGGCACCAGCGCTCGGTCCCCAGAGCAAGGGCTCGGAGAGGTTCCAGGGATCCAGTGCTGGAGGACCGAGCAGGGCACTCCTGACAACGTGCTCCTGGGTTCCACCTCTCCCAAGAGCAGCAGAAACACCTGGGCCTGAGACCTGAGGAGGTTCCCTGAAACCATGCCCGACTTGCCCCCCTCCAATACTGCCCTGCCGGCTGCTTAAAAACCTCAGCCAGCAAACTGGAGAACACATAGTTCTGGACACCTGCCCCACTTAGGAACACACGTTTTGATGCTACAACACACAGAAGGCTCTGAGGAGTGAAGGAACCCGGGAAGGAGTAAGGCTCAGATCACTCCGTGTAAACTCTCGGTTACTTACGCTCCAGGCCATGAAGTTGGAAAACCCCCAATCGTTCTCCTTGTGGAAGAACAGGTGGCTAATGCGGCGGCTGAACGACTTCTCGTCGTCTCTGTAATTTATGATCTTCAGCACGGCTTGCGCGTGGCAGGACCACGACCTGTTCAAGGAAAATCTAAGCCTCAGTTGACCTATTTAACTGATGTTTGCTCACTTCAAAAACACAGTACACAAAACTTCCCACATTAGTTTTCCTTTTTCCTCTTTTACTTTTTGGGAGCGGTGGAAGGAGCTGGGAGAGCAACACATTTACCTTTAATGGTGAACACAGCTAAAAGGGTTTGGGGGTGCTCCTAGGCCACCTGTAGTGATCTATCTGACCCATGGTTTTATTCATTTTAATTTAAGAAGCTTTAGGTCAGGTTCTTTTTTTTATTACTGTCAATAAAACAGAAAAGTTTCTGAATTTAGATACTGGTCTTCAGATTCTAGGAGAGGCTGGTTTTCTGGTCACATGGTAGTTTTAGTATCTACTCCGGGTACCAGTGACAGAAAGAGAGAAGATGAGAGTCATGCCCTCCAGGAGCCCCCACTCTCACAGCAGCTCCCGGGCAGGGCTGTGCCGGCCACTCCCGGGGGACTCCAAGCAGAGCCACTGAATCCCCGCACAGCACCAAGAGCCCCCGCTGCCATCAAGGTGGGCAGAGATCACAAAAGGGCCTCCGGATCAATGTCTAAAAACCGAAAGGCTACAGCCCTTGAAAGGTCCACTACGGGCTTGGAGGTAGAGACCTGAACCCACAGGAGCGCAGCGTCAGCACCCGCACTGTGCTGGCTCGGGCCGGCCACGCTGGACACGGCCCGCTTGCTGTTTCCCCAGTGACTGTCAGCATGAAGTTGTCAGTTAGACTAATGTGTAGCCTAAATACTCACCGGAAACCAGACCATAATGGGAACACAGGAAGAAAAAATTTAACCTACACACAGGTCCTGGCTGCGGCACACACCTGGCTTCGCACTTCTTACCCATTCCAGCCAAGAGCCCAAGGAAACGGCCTGCATTCCCTGGGGCCTGGACAGAACAGGGAGGGCCAGTGCCCTTTTGGGGAACAGCCTTCAATGAGAGCTTCAAAGGGCCACCGTCTGGCGGTGACCACACAGTCATGGTCCAAGGAAGCAGCCTTCTCGTGGGCTCCTCGATAGGGAACGAGAAGGTCATGGTGACCTAGTGATCCAGGGACCCCTTCAAACAATGTCAACTAAGCTTCTGAGAAATGCTGAACAGTGACAGTTTTTAATTTACTCCTTTTGAGAAGGAATCAGTGGGTAGAAAATGTGAAGCCTTAATCTTTAGTTTCATCTGAATAATGGGACCATGAAGACTTTTCTCAATTTGAAGACATTTTATTACACACTTCTTTTTTAAAATGACAGGAACAAAGCAATATTCCTAAAATAAGCTGAAGAGGCCCATGTTGTAATACCCTCAAAGAATGTTTTAATTCAATCTTTCTGAATCAACACAGAGGAACTGGTGAACACAACAACGGGGAGGCCACGGGACCAGAGGATTTTCCTGGACTACAGTTTTCCCTTCGGGCAGTGACTGAGAACCTACCAAAGCCCGGAATTCAGTAGTGAGCCCATGCACAGGGGCCCAATTCCAGGTTCCATGGGCTGGAAGATCCTAACACGTGAACCTCACTTTCTCATTTGCAAGAAAAACAGACACCTTTTCTAAATTGGACAGAATACCTACCAGTGAGTTTTAAGGAGGGGAATGTATTTCATCGAATGTAAAATCAAAGGGCTATGTAGAGGCAGCAAGGAAACTCAATCCCGTTAAGTTCAAAGAGGCCGATCAGATCGGGCCTTCAATCGCATAGCGTAACTATTTTGTGGGTTTGTAATCGCATCATTTAAACTGTCTTACGTGGAATCAGATTCAGCATTGCACTGGAGAAAGAATCCTACGCTTTTTTGGTGTGGTCTGTCTGGATAAAAGCGTGGCATCACCATAATCTTCCATGGCAGATTTCGCACAAAACACGGAGGGCTAAGGACCGACTCACTCAGTCTGCTGAAGCGCTCGACAGTGAACTGAAAGGTCGCCTCGGAGCGCCAACTCGTGTCTGCAAGAAAAGGCCGTGTCAATCACAGGGCTCGGGCATCGTCAAACAGCGCCAGCGGCCGTGGGACCCCGCGTGGGACAACCGACACCTGCGGGCCCCCGCAAGCTAACCGCTAACCCTGACTGCGGGAAGCGAGAGCATCCTTCCCAAGCACTGATAACCCACAACAGTGCGGTGACACAAGCTCATGTGTGAGTGAAATCCAAACCCAGAGGGCTAATGACACACACCTGCCTGCCTCCTCAATTCCAGAGGTCGGCCTGTAAGAAAGGTCTGCTCTACTCTGGCAATTCCCAAGTCACCCTCAGTGAGTGGCCAGGCCCCCCAAAGGCAGCACGAAGCAGCTCGTGGGGCACCTGCCGGAGGCCAGGGTGCGGCAAGGAAGAGGGAAGAGCGGACTTGGGCCCGGTCTGCAGAGGAGCAGGGAGGGGGCGAGGTGCCTGTGGGCGCACGGGGTCCATGGGGCACCCGGAGAGAGTGCCACAGCCATGCCCGCCGCAGCCCAGCGCTGTTTGAGAGACAAGACTGCTAAGAAGTGAGCCCCAAAATAGATGTTAACTTCACCAGTTCTCCATTTCTGTGAAAATACCAGCCCGGACTCCTGAAGGGGGATTAACTTAAAGAGAAAGAACTGGTATTCTTCTCGACACGAATCGTAAAAATCGTTACATTTACTCAACAAGACGTGAAGGCCAATTTAGGGAATTAAGGTTTCCTCCAATAGAGAGTGCAGTATGGATAGAGTGCCTCTCTCTTAGCCAACTTTCAGTTCCAAGTCCCACTTCAGGGGCGCCTGGGTGGCTCAGTGGGCTGAGCAGTCTGCCTTCTGCTCAGGTCATGATCCCAGCGTCCTGGGGTCGAGCCCCGCCGTGGCCTTCCTGCTCCGCGGGGAGCCTGTTTCTCTCTCAAATAAGTAAATAAAATCTTGGGGAGGGGAAAAAAGGCACACTTTAGATCTGCACCTTTGACTCTTCATTTACAGGTGACACTGGCTGTTGATTAGTCCCGACAAGCCCCGCAAGCGTCTGCGTGGGCGCTTCTCAGCTCCAGGGAAGGGCAGCCCTCCCCGGCCGCCGCGCCATCTTACTGGCTGGCACTTCTACAGAACACCAGGAAGCGGCTACCCAAGGTCAAGGTGCTATACTAATCTCTAGGTGCTGTCTCTCCGCTTCGGTACCTCGTGGTCGCAGACAGGCCGCAGTTCACCAGGCGGCGGGGAGCGAGAACCGCAGAGGCGTGCCGCTCTAAGAACACAGAGGGCTTTGCCTGGTTTGCCACCAGGGGCTGTTCTGGCACCCCTGACGCCCCAGCCCCTGAAGCACCAAGGGAGGCTCTCGGGCTCAGAGGAAGAGCATGGTAAGGACACACTGCCTTCATCCTTTAGTCTCCAAACTTCGCTAAGACAACCATGTGCCCAGGATACAGACTCCTCGGGCTCCGAAGCACAGATGTGTGCGACTACCTGAATTGCTCTGAAAACATGTCCATCAATCCTCATGAGAGGGCAGTATTCTTTACCAAAGAAATAAGAACCAAAAGTAAGCGTGACAGCTGGCCCTGATCCCTCGTGTCAACACTCTTCCTCCCCCAATTTTTCGGCTCCATGTAACCCTGCTCCACATACGGCACAGGCCCTTCAGAAGGAAGGGCGGCTGCGGGGGGGGGGGGGTCCCCCATCTCAGAGCTGCAGTATGTACCCGGGCTTCTTCAAGAGGCAGGGAGGACTTAAACCCCTCGGAGGGGCAAAAGTCCCCAAAAGGCCAAGAGATGGGTTCAAGGTCACGTGTCAGAACGGCTTAGGAACCAAGTGGGCCACTATTTCAGACTCACACGTGAGCTGCATCACAATCCTGCAAGGGGGCCCAAGACACAATGTCACTCCCACCTTGCAGGTGAGGGAACTAAGGCTCACCGAGGCTGTGGTTTATCTTATCCGAGGTGATTCACAAAATGAGCACAGCGGGTTTCAGTACTCAAGATCTGTGGCCCCTAAATGGTGATCTTGCCTCTGGTTTACAAAATGCCATGTTCTGGAGTTTAACAACCCCCAAATGCAGAGCCCAATCAAACTGGCCTGCTTTTTGGGGACCAAAGAAATGCCATCAACCAAATGAAAATCACCTCAGGGCACACACTCATGAGACCCTGAAGAGCTCAATGTCCCAAAGCTCTGCCTCGCTTCTACCAGTAGTTGATACTGCTTTTCTGACACAATTCCATTCTTTGTCGGATTCGATTTTTAAGGGGACAAAAACTGACACATATCATGATGCTTTTTTGTTCTCCCCCACACTTTATAATCGAATTCCAGAATTAATCTTAAATATTAAATAGGACCCAACAAAACTCGGAGGGCACTGAGCTGACGAGAGCAAACCCTTCCTTCAGAGGCGGAGAGGCTCCGCAGCCCGCCTCACACACTCCGCTCACACACGCAGACTGACATTCCGCCCCATATCCCAGGCCCGTCCTCAGGACAGACTTACTTCGGGAAATACGCTAACCAGGACATTTAACATGAGCTTTCATGTGAAGAAAATGTCGCCTTATGGCTCTCAACTCCTAGTAACTAATTACATAAATGAAAAATAACATTATATACCAAAAGGTCAAGGCAAGAGCAGGCTAGAAACCCACCTTTGGCAGAAAGGCCTAGCCTGATCACACGTCCATAAGCAATTACAGGAGACATAAATGTCTTTGCCCAAGAAAACAGGTGAAAGTTACTCCAAGATTCTATTTTTGCGACTTCCCTGTGTCTATAATTACTTCAAAATTTTTTTAAAAAATGGAAAAGCAGTTCACGTGGGATTCTGAGGAATGCCCACATCCTGCAGAATCAGGGCTTCATCTGAACAGACTCTACAACCTGCCCAAACGCCGCGGGTGGTGCGTTACTGCACAGCTCTCTGTATCGCCCAGGACAGGACGATGCGTGTCTGCTCCCTGGTCACCGCATGCCCTCAGCCTCAACACCGGGTCACCCACCTTCTCCCCCCTTCCCTCACACAGCAGTGCCCCCACCTCATCTTCGCAGGGCAAAGGCCAATGAACCAGCCCTGGGTCCAGTCGCTTGAAAAAAAAGGTAGAGGGAGATACAGTCTTTTGTTTTGTCTTAAACCAGAAGCTTAGCCTGAAGAGTACCCAGACAGCGCTCTTGCAGTCATTTTATCAGACCTCTGTTTTTCATTCTTTTCGTGTCCTACTTAATCCCCAGACATTCCTTTTGTTTCACAGGTACCAACTTCTACTGGGGCTGCATTTACTCTAAAACTTCTCATCTTCAACTACAGAAAAACGGAATAAGAAACTAAAACCAAAGTAGCATAGGTAGGTGCAACCAGAAAATGATTCTGACTCTTGCCCGTAATCCCACGTTACCAGGACTTTTAAATGCGCTCTCTTTCTCCACCCAACACCTGTCTGTGCTGTCAGCCATTTCGCTTTTGCAGAGAAACTCCCCTCCCAAAGAAGGCCCTTCTGCCCGGTAGATACACCTAGTCCAGCATTTCCTGGATCGTGTGCCCTACTTTCCCATGTCAGAAGGAGATTCAAGAAAAGGGTTTCTAAAGTTCAGAGTCTTGGGGAATCATTAACAAAACAAGTCTTTTGGACAAAGACATTAAGGTGCAGAGAGCCCAGAGAAGCCCGCAATACGGACATCTGGTTGGCCCAGCACCCCTCAAACTTCCTAGACCACTCAAGACTTCTCAGCACATGCTAACATCCCACAGAAAAGAGTTTCAAAATACTTATCACGACTGGGAAAATGCTGCCTTCAACTAAGGCTTCTACTCCTAGAACCAAAACAATCTCCCTCCCGGCCCCTTACCATCAAAGAGATAAAAATCTTTTCACTTTCTTATACTGGGCCTTTCAAAAGACACCTAAAATCCCAAACCAGGAACATGGTGCTACTGAAGACCACTCTGCTTTGACCTTTAATACCTGTTCCCTGTGTGGTAACTCACTACAAGAATATTTCCACTATTGGGTTCCATGGTTTGGCACGTTATTTACCACTACTAATGTAGTAAAATTTGCCTGAAAAGGAAAGGGGTTTTCATGTACATTATGGATCTCCTAACAGTGGTTCTCAAATGAGGCACTCTGAACCCCCAGCGACATCTGGCAGTGTCTACTTCCGGTTGTCAAGACTGCAGGGAGAGGGCGTAAGGGTGGGATGACATTGGCATCCAGTCACGACGAGGACGGCCACCCCTACAACAAAGAATGATGGGCAACAGTGCCAAGGTCGAGAAACTCTGCCCTTTACCTACATCTGCACCTCCTCCCAAGCCCTCCCCAAAAACACACGCGAGGAAATACTCCTTTAGAATTGCTCTGTGGAACTAGACGGGGAGCTCTCTGCCTGGGGTGGGCCAGTTACTGCTCCTCAAGGGACTCCACCTCACACCTGCACACTGGGCCTGGCCACACCTTCCCAACCGCACTCTCTGAATCACGTTCGGCTCCTCCAGTGTCCGCAATAAAACCAAGAGCCCAGCTACCAGAGACCACACCCACACCATCGCCCTTGATCTACAGTGGAAAGCGCACTCCACAGGTAACAAAGCAGCGGGGTGTAGACCACGCCTCTTTACCTTCCTCAGATATTGCCTCAGCCAGCTGCCAGGGGTAAACGGCACTGTGAGAGAACGCTCAACTACGGCTGCAGTTTCTCACGGAGGCTGAACTTTTGGCAGGAGGTCTGACAGCAGTCCTTCTGGTGGTGCAGCCCGTGACTGACGGTTCCTTTCAACTGCCCCGTTACTCCCCTGGGAAGGACACAACCCTCATGAGGATTGACGGACATGCTTTTGACAGAACATGGTTTCATATTACACTGCAAGACTCCAGGGGCTGCATAAAGTGATTACTGGCTGCTACCTTTTCATGACTCTGACCTTGCAATTAAGTGTACAGGTCACCTATCTGGTAAATTATAAAGAAGAAACAGCCTTGAGAGAAAGTGATTTCCTGGGCACAAAATGTCCATGCATATACCTATGCATACACTTATTGCATAGAAGATACAGACCAAAAGTTAGTGTGGGAGAATGAAGTCCAAGGCTCGATTCAGACTTCACACCTAACGGGAGCAGGGAGGGGTTATCAGCTACAGACAACTGATACACGCTACAAAAAGGATGCAATGGAAAGCCAAGTTCCAATGTCTAGAAGTATCTTGCTGCAAACAAAAAGGAAAGGAGAGTAAGATACACTTGTTCTGAACACTAACAGTGGCTGGGAAATTGCAAACCTGAGTAAACCCCCATCAATTACAAACTTCTGTACTTAAACCTTCTCACCTAGGCTGGGGAGAACCACCTTACCCTGAAATTTGCAGCTGATCTTGAAATTCAAAACCAAAACAGTCTCCTAAATTTTCCTCAGAAACAAACCTCCTGAAAACTAGCTACTCCTAAGGAACTCAGAAGTACTCAGGGAAGAAACCTACAGCACGTCTAGCTGTGTTTCTGATAGTTTTCTGCCCAGTGCAAGTAAACGGCGTGTACTCACCGTCCTCCATATCTTCCTCTGTGTTGTTGTGCCCATCACTCATGGCTACATTCCCGTTGATAACAGGGTTTTGAGTAATTCTTGGTGGGTCATCTGTATCTCCAGCTTTAAAGAAAACAGAGAAATTCCATGGTTTTTACCTTCAGGTCTTGGATTAAATAAATAAAAGCATATTTGTACTTTTGATCATTTCCAGTCACTAATATCATCCAAATGTGCCACAATGAACACACTCTAACTCAAAAGGTGTTTACTAATATGTTCACTAAATATGAACTTTCTTTGCTTTCAAAATGCTAAATGGGATGCAAACAATCACTATGCCACATGTGTTCTATTTGCAGTAATATTTTGAAATGGCATTCCTACTCATTAAAACTCAACCCCACGAGATGCCAGGGTGGCTCAGTCGGTTAAGCGCCTGCCTTCGGCTCAGGTCATGAATCCAGAGTCCCCGGATTCAAGCCCCAAACCCCACAGCGGGCTCCCTGCTCAGGGGGGAGCCGGCTTCTCCCTCTCCCTCTGCTCCTCACCCCGCGCTCACTTGCTCTCAAATAAATCTTTAAAAAAACGAAAATAAAACTCAACCCGAGAGGAAATACTGTTAACTAAACACACACACACACACACACACACACACACACACACACCAGTGTGTATTAGAACTTTCCATCACAAGTCAGCGCTTTAAAACATCACATTGTGAGACTCAGTGTCACTGGACAATTACTGTGATAACTGAAGTATAAATCCATGCAAAAAACAAAAGTGGAGGTTGGGGGAGGGGGCAGAGGGAGTGTGAAATGGGGTCCTTAGGAGGACTGGCATTTATAGAGTCTGGAAAGGACTGAGAAGCACATAAAAAGATGGGCTAAGACTTTTCTGTCCAAAAAAAAAAAAAAGATGTTATTTATTTGAGAGAGTTACATGAGTGGGGTGGGAAGGGGAGAAGAGGAGAAACAGGCTCCCTGGGCTCAGTCCCAGGACCCTGGGATCATGACCTGAGCCAAAGGCAGACGCTTAACCCACTTGAGCCACCCAGGCGCCCCTGTGCTACAGATTTCTAAATGCTTGTGGAAATGCGGCTTGACAAACATTTATATATAATCAAAGGCATGGATTAAAAACTGTGAAGCAATGAATGGCAAATACAAGGTAAACTGCCTGGGTGGCTCAATGGGTTGAAGTCTCTGCCTTCAGCTCGGGTCGTGATCCCAGGGTCCTGGGATGGAACCCCAAGTCAGGCTCTCTGCTCATCAGGGGGGCCTGCTTCCCTTCCTCTCTCTCTGCCTGCCTCTGCCTAATTGTGATCTCTGTCTGCCAAATAAATAAATAAAATCTTAAAAAAAAAAAAA
>ML110265.1:0-27616 GCA_003697995.1 Taxidea taxus jeffersonii | reverse complement strand
TTTAAAGATTTTATTTATTTATTTGATAGACAGAGATCACAAGTAGGCAGAGAGGCAGAGAGAGAGAGGAGGAAGCAGGCTGTCCGCAGAGCAGAGAGCCCGATGTGGGGCTAGATCCCATGACCCTGGGATCATGACCCGAGCTGAAGGCAGCGGCTCCAACCCACTGAGCCACCCAGGCGCCCCAGGACTTGGGATTTAAATAGGCTTCACTGGCCAGAAGGGTCCATACTTCATATGTCAACCCTCCCCTGCTTCCAGGTGTCAGAACAGCTCACTGCAACTAATATGGCCCCTTTAAATTGCCTGTACACATGCTGACTGAAATCCACAGTCTTAGCTATGAACAGGAGATGTGGTTTTAAAAACAGCTACCTAAGTGTGTTCTAGGCCTGTGACATTTCAGAGCCTCTCCCCCCTCAGATGGGCAGGCGGTCTGATTTTCAGCACCACGGACAGCACCCTCCACAGTCCCCTCCAAACCCCCAATTATCAGATTACATCTCAGTAGTTCCTGAATATAAAACATGTTTTTCCCCTTAAGCATCTCAAAACACACCTTAGAAATCCCTGGGGGCCAATAAACAGGTACTGCCAAATTCATATCACTTCCAATCCTGATACTCTTGTCTTATTAACTATCAATATATGCATTTAACAACTGTGTTAAAGTTATTTTAAAAAACAAACATATGGGACGCCTGGGTGGCTCAGTTGGTTAAGCGGCTGCCTTCGGCTCAGGTCATGATCCCAGTGTCCTGGGATCAAGTCCCACATCGGGCTCCTTGCTCGGCGGGGAGCCTGCTTCTCCCTCTGCCTCTGCCTGCCACTCTGTCTGCCTGTGCTCGCTCCTGTGCTCTCTCTCTAGCAAATAAAAAAAAAAACCATATACACATTTTTGAACTGGTCCCTCAACCATCTCTCACACACACACAGTGCAGTGGGGAGAAGTAATTCTTTTTGCTGTTGTTTAATTAGCTCAAACTCTAAAAACATGTGCTTAAAAACAACATTTAAGATTTTATTTATTTACTTGTCAGAGACAGAGGGAGAGAGCACAGGCAGACAGAGTGGCAGGCAGAGGCAGAGGGAGAAGCAGGCTCCCCGCCAAGCAAGGAGCCTGATGTGGGACTCGATCCCAGGATGCTGGGATCATGACCTGAGCCGAAGGCAGCTGCTTAACCAACTGAGCCACCCAGGCGTCCCTAAAAACAACATTTAAAAAAAGGCATTTTGAGGGGCACCTGGGGGGCTCAGTGGGTTAAAGCCTCTGCCTTGGTCCTGGGATCAAGCCCCAAGTCGGGCTTTCTGCTCAGTAAGGAGCCTGCTCTCCCCCTACCCCGCCTGCCTCTCTGCCTACTTGTGATCTCTGTGTCAAATAAATAAATAAAATCTTTTTAAAAAAAGCATTTTGAAATGTCCTTCATCCACATATATCCTCTTAAATAAACACCAAACCATCATTAAAAATATTTTATGAAGCGGGGGTGGGGGTTAAGGGGGTAGGAAAAGAATAAATGAAACAAGATAGGATCAGGAGGGAGACAAACCAAAAGAGATTCTTAATGTCATAAAACAAACTGAGGGGGGTGGGGGGGAGGGGGTTGGGAAAGGGTGGTGGGGTTACATTATATGTTTAATAAAAATAAAAATTAAAAAAATATTTTATGAGAAAAACCCCTATCAATTATGGCACATTCCACCAACAGAATATTACACAGCAGTGTTTTATAAAGCAGTGTTCCAATGTACCTATATGGAAAGTTCTCTAAACTGTAAGTTTAAACATAAAAAGATACCAAGCAAAAATTTGATCACATGTAACCTCTGTTATAATAGAGACAGAGTGTGCTGGACTAAGAACAAATAAATTCTCATTTCCCTTTACATGATAAACAAACACCGGAAGGACACATCAACTACTGAGAGGCTCTCCAGAAGCAGTAGTAGCTTGAGTCAGACTATACACACACTCACACCACACGAATGCACCATAAATCTTAAAATAATTTCCTTGATGTAGGTTTGGTATTTTAACTTAGTTCCTCAGTTCAAATCTGTCCCACTACAATTGCCTTAAAATATGGTTTTTCATACATGAGTCAAAAATAAAAAACTGTGTACAAAACAGCATCACACCTAAAACTAGGATGCTTTGTAGACGTAAGCAGTCTGAACTACAGTGGGTCATAGAATTCCCCAACGGATTCGTAATCCTGAAGATTCTGAGATCCAAGTGAATTCAGTTTATAGCTGAAAAAAACCTATCTTTAAGGGTCTTGGAGTACTTTTTCACTGGAAGTTACAGTAATAATAAAAGTCAAGATCAAGGTGGGGCACCTGAGCGGCTCAGTCAGTTAAGCACCCATCTCTTGATTTTGGCTCAGGTCCTGATCTCAGGGTCATGGGATCAAGCCTGGGTTCCATGCTCAGGAGGGAGTCTGCTTCTCCCTCTCCCTCTGGCCCTCCATGGGCTCATGCTCTCTCTCTCTAAATTTTTTTTTAATTTTTTAAAAAGATTTTGAGTCTCTAAAATAAATCTTTAAAAAAAATTAAGAGCAATTCAAAAGATCTATGGATCACCATCCACAGCACTTTACTGTGTGTGTGTGGGGGGGGGAAACGGGTCACAGTTTTTCAGAAGTAGGATTAACTACAATGCAATGACTGACAAAAGTCTAATATTTTATAAATGATGGATCCTATTCTAGTGTTAATTAAGACAGGATTTCTGGATTTCTCTGCAGTTGGTCCCTAAAGGCAAAATAAATAGTTCTATGTATGAACTGGGTTCTCCTGAGCAATACCCCAAACTTTTTACACATTTGTGCTGTGTTGATCGATTTGCTCTTTTCCATCCTCCTTAAGCATGGAGATGCTGGTCAGGCCAGTGGCTATGAAATGACAAAAAGTCCCTCCTAGGTCCACCATGGACATGAGAAATCTGGCCAGAGACAGGCCCCATGAAGCTCCCAACCAACTGCCATGGGGCCTTGGAAGAAAAAGCTGGCAACTCAAGTCTAGCTCCTAAGGGACTGAATATCCAGTTAAAAAAAGCTCCTCATAAATGAGTTAGTTCAGCAAGAGGATTAAAAATTTAATTAAGACACAGTAAATCCCTGGACCTGAATTAAATGATGAAAGTACCCAAAGCCCACAAAACCTCTGTATTCGACTTCCAGAAATATCTTCAATGGTTAAGACTGCCTTCATTATCATCAAAGAAGTGCAAGATTGGTGTGTGTATATGAATTTATCACTATATATAAAGTGATCCTGTTCCTGAATTTCATGTCCCATCTGATTGGACCTTCCCCAGATGTGCTCTCATTTGGCCATTTGTGAACCAGAGTGCTCATTTTCTGACACACAATGATCTCAAATAAGATTGGGGACATGCCTGGCAAGCACCAAGGACAATAGGGCAGGCCTCAAAAAAAAAAAAAAGTCCGAAATATGCCACATATTAGGGGAAGGGAGGGGAGTTATTCCAAAATGTATTTATGATACTCAAATACAATCAAAGATCATTTCCATTACTTGTGACTAGTAAAGCTCTTGATGCCAAACCCTGTGATATGTGTCAGAGGTCCAATTTTATATATATACAAAAGGACACAAAATGCCTTTTCTAAAGACTAGAAACACACAGAAGAGGCTAATGTGGCTGGTGATGGAGCCTAGACGTTTCCTCCTCTTTCTACTGAGGAGGCCATGCTTATATTCAGCTTCCCTTCCCACGGACTTCCATCTGTGATGTCATAACACAGGACTACTCAACAGAGAACACTGGCCGATTGCTATGGAAATGATGTGGCACTAACAGTGCTGAATCCCACTCCTGGATGAAATAACAAATCAGATTTTTCAACTTGCTGGCGTTGACATGTGCTGTCACTTCACAAAGATTACTCACACCTCCCCCCCAAAAAGGGTGGAGTTGAGGGGAAAAACCATCCTATAGCCTTCGAATTACGACGGCTCTGTACTGCCGCCAGGTGCTGCCTAAGCCACAGAGACCCCAGCACACACCTCCGATCCAGTCTCCGCTCAGGCCCCAGATTCCTCCTCAAACCTTCCAACTGGGATCCAACCCAGTGAGCAAAACCACAGCTCAGTTAAAGGCCAGAGCACATGAAGCGCCAATGCAGCGTACACGGCCTAAGCTCCCAACTCCACCAGTTCACCTGGAATTCCAAGTCAAAAGCCCTCTGGCCGCTGCTCGGTTCTCCTCCCCTTGTCTCCTCTCCTGGTACCCATTTTAAGGAATGTTACATCAAGCAGAAGTTCACACGGTATATGAGAACACCAGTATCTTCCTACATATTGATTTCTTAAGAACCCCAAATATATTTCAGTAGGATAGTTCAGAAATGTCAGTACTGGTTGTGGAAATCCATTAGTGCCTATGGATCCTCCCACTGAACCCCTCCCTGCCCCAAGTCACCTTCTCGCCCAAGCTTGTGGTTGCCGGCCATGTCTGCATGGCTCTGCAGTGCTATCTGCCGGGGCTGGGGAGGGGAGGGTTCTCTCGTCCACATCAGAGTGACTGCATAGAATCTCCAGGAGCTCTACCTCAGCATTCTTTTTTTTTTAAAGCCCCCCCAACACACACATACACACACACACACGCAGAATTCTTGGGTTTGGGACAAGGAAGCAACCTCATCAATTTAAATAATCACTTCCAAAAGGCAAAGTGGTCCAGAAAGAGCATGTTAATGGGAAAAAAAGAAGTCAGGAGTTGGGTTACCAGTTCCTTAGCTGCTGATCTAAGTTGCTAACAGTGGAGGAAACTAGTTGAGGGGATCACAGGCACACAGCACACGAACTACATCTCTCCTGTAAATCTAAAAATCATCTCAAATTAAAAGTTTAGTTGAAAAAAGAGAAAACAGAAAACCCTTAAGCCTAAGAAGCAGGGACTATAACTGAAGTTAAACTTCCATATGGAAAGCTTCAGCATGAAGCAGGCACCAGAGCACACCTGCAATTCCCAACACAATTCATGGCAGAAAAGGGCAGCCTAAGAGTGAGCTTGAGTCTGTGCTGAAGCAGGACCTGAAGAGCAAACAGGATGTAAAGTTTGCTTCAAGTGTTTCATGAGTCTGTAACTCCATTTACTGAGCCCCTACTGAGTGCTGGGCCCAGTGCAGACATTCAGGTGATGACCACAAGCTCGCTTTACCAATGGATCCAGCGGCTTAAGGCTACTGGATGTGAGGGGCACTGCCCCCAGGGGAGACCAGTCTACATTCTCTGTTCTCCTTCTACAAGTCCAGCTCTGCCCACGTGATCTGTCCTCCAGAAGGAGTGTTCACTCCTCAGATAAAGTACAAGTTAGACGGAGGCCCCAAGTGAACCCAGAGGCACCAGTCAGAAGAAATAAAGAAGGAAAAAGTCCTGAGAAAAGAGGCACAATGCCCTTTTGTGTTGTTGATGATGATACAGATTTATTTGAGAGAAAGAAAGCGAGCACGTGAGCGAGTACGGGAGAGGACCAGAGAGAGTGTGAACAACAAGTAGACTCCCTCCTGAGTGCAGAGCCCAGTGCAGGCTCCACCTCACCACCCTGAATCATGACCTGAGCCGAAACCAAGAGCTAGACGCCAAACTGAGCCACGCAGGTGCCGCAGCACGATGCTGCTTTGAAGGCTGAATTTCTTTATATGCTTTATTAAGTGCCTACTCCCAACATAGCCTATACCCTTGAAAATTTCTATTAGATCACCCTGATTTCATTCTTTATTAAACATACTGTTGAGATAAATGTAGATTCACAATTATTCTAGAAGTAATAGAGCTCCACTCCCTTTCACCCAGATCTCCTGGCACCATTTTGCAAAATCATAGTACAATGCGTACCCAGGACACCAATGGTGACACAACACACTAATCCTATTCTTATTCACTTGCACTCTTAAGACACACGTCTGCGTGTGGGGGGTGTCCACCCAGGAAAGACACTGAACAGTTCCAACACAAGGACCCCTGGGCTGCCCTTTCATAGCCACCCCCGCGCCCCTTGTGCACATGCCCTTCCCCTAATTCCTGGAAACAACAGATCTTCTCCATTCCCATAATTTTTCATTCAAGAATATTATAAATGAACAAGGTATATAACCATTTGGAATGCCTTCTGTCACTGAGCATAATAATTCCCCTGAGACTCAGGTCAACAACTGACTTCTTTGTATTGCAGAGGAGGATTCCAAGGCAGGGACAGGACACACCATCTGACCTGCAAACATCTGAGTTGTTTCCAGTTTCAGGCTATTACAAAGGGGCTGTAAACATTTTTGTGCCAATCCTGGTTCTATATTTATTTTTACTATGGATTTGAAAGAATGACGAGTGGCAGGGCGAGCAGTACAGAGATGAATAAGGGGTGATGATTCCTCCGTTCCCAATCCTAACATGAGGGAACCCACTGTCTCATGTGCCCCTTCCAGGCGTCCTCACTGTTCCTATATATGCATATGCAACAATGTACATGTGTCTTCTCCTGAACAATGGTATTCACACTACACGAATAAATGAGAGCTCCGCCACGTCAGTATACAGTAATACGCAAAGAAATTCACTTCTGAATAGCGCCATAACAGGCCATGATTTACTCAACCATTCCCCAACCACGACTGCCTACCGTTACCTATTTTTGTTTCTTGCCACTTGAGTGATATGACCATCGGTATTATGATTTTTGTCCTCCTGCGTTTTACCACCAGGTCATCCTTCCCACAAGCACCGGACCCCTCCGCCCACTCCTCCCCACGGCAGTGAGTGGCACAGCAGATCATCTAAGACCACAAGTCTGCCAGGTGACCCCGAGCGATCCAGCAGATGTGAGTCCCGTGCGCCGTTCAGGAGAGCTCTTCCAACACTCAAGACATAGCCCCGCCGCTCCTCCTTTGCAGAATTCAACCACAATTCATGTGCTGATGTTCTGGTCCACAGAATAAATGCTAACAAGCAGGCCCTAGCTCTAAGCTCACTGAGAGGAGCAAAGTGACAGCTGAGAAGCCAACAGTGAGAGGCAGAGTGCAGCCACTGGGCTAGCTATAAAGGGAGGCAGTCCAGGAGACAGTGCAGGCGACTGATGCGAGGGACCCAACAAGTAGCAGCAGGGTGGCAGCCCTGCCAAGGCCCCAGCAGGGGCAGAAGAGGGCATCCCCAAGCCAGGGTCTCACTGCTGGTGAGATGGCACAGCCCCTAAGAAAGCAGAACTTCCGAGACACAAGGAGCGCTCCTGGCAAACGAGTATGCGGGCGCCTGCGGGGCCGGGGGAGGTCGATCCCAGGCCCCCTAAGGGATTCTTCCAAAGCAACACAGGGCCTCAGGCAAAACAATGGACCACCTCCAGACCCTGGACAGTACCTGGGGGTCACAAAGGGGTGACAGTCTCCCAAAGAGACAATAAAGTGAGGATGGTGGGTCCCAATAACCCTGCTCACAGCCCAGCCGCAACTGGCCTTCTCTTCCAGGACTCCGTGGCCCCTGAAGGTAACCACCCGTCACAGCCACTAGGTTGCAAGAAGCAGGTGCTGACCAGGAACACAGCCTATTTGCCACACTTGCCTCCCCAGTCACAAAGACCAGACGACTGGGGGCCATGAGGAAACACATGTTTCCCTGACTGCTCTCTATGCCTTGCAAGGAAAAGTGGAGCCTCTCAGAAGCAGTTTCCAAATATAGTCCTACACGGAAAACTTCAATCAGGCTTCAAGAAGATCCTTTCTAATCCATTCCCATTACATGACCAGGGATTCAACCTACCTCCTTAAAACACGGCGCCCTGTGCGCCAGCAATTACAGTAACTACCAACTAAGACAATATCCTAATTACTTCCTTGCTGCACGCACTGCCTTTTCCAGGCAGGAATAATTTGAGAGGCAAAGGCCTGCATTTCCAGTGGGGCTGGGCAAAGCCAGCTCCCTTCTCAGTATTTTAGTCAACCTACTTATCAAATGTCTCCTATATGCCCAGAGCTGGGCTGGGCTCTGGGGTTCAGGAGGAACAGAGAGATAAGCTCCCTGGTGTCCTGGTGCTCGCTTTCTTGGGGGAGGAGACAAGAGGGGATAATTGCAACAGAGGGGAAAACACAGTACGGTCATGGTCTCAGAGCCACAGGAGCACTAGCCTTGAAGGAAGAGGTGACATCTAGGTGGAGACCACCGAATGAAAAGGAGCCAGCCTGGCAGAGACCCTCGAGAAGCACACTCTGGATAGAGCCAACAGGGACAAGGGAACTGGGCGAAGGAAAAGATGGGAGATGAGGTTCAGACAGAAGGTAGGCAGGGCCAAGGCCATGGAGGGCCCTGAAGGCTACGATAAGGACTCTGAGTTTTTTAAGTGTTCCCGCTCTCTCGGCAAACCGCCCATGACCTTCAGGGCACTGAGACAAAAGATCCAACCTTCTTTTTTCTTTTTTTTTAAAGATTTATTTATTTATTTGACAGACAGAGATCACAAGCAGGCAGAGAGGCAGGCAGAGAGAAAGGAAGGGAAGCAGGCTCCCTGCCGAGCAGAGATCCCGATGCAGGGCTCAATCCCAGGACCCTGGAATCATGACCCGAGCTGAAGGCAGAGCCTTTAACCCACCAAGCCACCCAGACACCCCAAGATCCAACCTTCTGCTGCACAACCTGAGATGGTCCCGGTGCTCAAACCTGAGCTGCCACCCCCGAACACCCACCTGGCCGAGCCTGTCCTGACCAACAGGCAGGAGCTCCTCTGGCCATTCCAGAGAATGTGGATGAGGTGGCTTGGTTTTATTATTGTTTATTACTATCTGGCTCCTCCAGACCGGGCTGCCAGATTGGCAGTACTGTAAACAACGAAACCATGGCTTACTCAATACCGCTACTCTCAAGTGCTCTGATTTTATGACTTGTATGATTTTATATACAATCTGGCCACATGCAACCCCCTGAGGGTGGCTGGGAGCCCACTTCCAGGTGGCAGTCCTGTCCTACTAACCAGGGACTTCCTTGGTCCTCCGCCTCTGGTGGGCCACTGCAGGGCCCAAAGGCAGTGCCCACACAGCTTCTCTAAGTCACGGGGCCTGGCAGTCCAAAGCAGACCTGCTGTGTTGAGACCTGAGAGCTCTATGCTCTGAAATAATCCAGATTTAAATTAGGTATATAAAAGTAAAATCCCCAAAGACAGTCACGTATGAATTTGTGCTCCTTAAATGAGTACATTTGTTTGGGGCCTCCAGTCTGGCTTGATTATGCAAAAATTATCGGTTCCCAAGAGGATGGCCCTGCCAGTCACATCACACACTCTGGTGACCGGTGTGAATGCCGGCGGGCACCAAGAGGGGCTACCATCTGCACGACTGAAGAGCCCGTAATTATGTCCGCGTCGCCGGTGCACACATACTGTCGTGTTCCACAGAAAAAGAGAAACGACATGATCTGCTAGCTTGTATAGAAGAAACCACTTGTGGGAAAGAAAAGGAAGTCCCGGCACACCCAGCAGAGAGGGAGCTTCAGGGCAGCCACAGGACTAAGGTAGGAAGTACTTGCATCACACCATGGCCAAAGGATTAATATCCAGAATACACACAGTTCCTAACACTCAACAAACAGCCCAACTACGACAAATGAGAAATTCATAAAAAATGCAAACACCTAATATATATGCTCAACTTCCCTAACTAAGGTGATACCATTTTTTATCTACCAAAGTAACAGAGAAAAATACTGGAAATGCCCACCGATGCACAGGGTCTCACAAAATCAGTGGTATCCAACAGCTGTCAACTATGCAACCCAAAGGCTGTATGTATTAAAACCAAAAAGCCAAAAACCCTTTCACTCGAATGTCATTCCTAGCAATCTATTCTAAAGAAAACCAGCATTCATGCCCAAAGATCTACACAAGCATATTTCATACAAAGTCCCATTTTTATTTTCTTTTTAAGATTTTATTCATTTATTTGACACAGAGAGAGAGAGCCCAAGCAAGGGGAGAGGGAGAAGCGGATTCCTCTCGAAGCAGGGAGCCCGAAGGGGGGGCTTGACCCCAGGACCCAGGGATCATGACAGCCAAAGGCAGACACTTAATCGACTGAGCCACTCAGGCACCCCTGAAGCACCATTTTTAGAGAAAAGTTAAAAACAGCATAAATGTCCATTATGGGCATATTAAGGGTTACATACAGTACAAAGTGTCCAGAACAGGCAAATCTATAGGACGCTGATTAGCGGTTGCCTAGAGCTGGGGGTGCGGAAGGTAGGAGGGGTCCTGACTAGGGGCTGCAAGTGTTTCTTTTTGGCCTAAGAATCCTGCAAAACTGACTGTGGTGAGAGCTGCACAACTCGTCAACATACAATAAGTCACTTCACTGTACACCTGAAATGAGTGAAGGAGAAGGTGAATTATCCCTTAATGAAGCTGTACTTAACAAGACAGAGATGGGGGAGCGGGTGGCTGTCCGCTGGGCATCTGCCTTCAGCTCAGGTCATGATCCCTGAGCTCAGGTCATGATCCCTGAGCCCCGCTCAGCAGGGAGTCTGCTTCTCCTTCTGCCCCCCGCCCCCGGCTCATTCCCGCTCTCTAATAAATACTGAAATAAATAAATAAATACTGAAATAAATACTGAAACAAACAGAAATACTGGAGAGAGAGAACTGAACAGGAACGAGCCGCTCTGAATGGGGACAGAGTTCCACAATCCCAACTGCTTCTGAAGGCTCCTGAGTCCTGAACGACGTGCATACTGAACGGAGTCAGCGCTCCACTTTCTGCAGTTTTTCTCTAAAAAGAGTATTAAATATTCTGGCATTTTGAAACGTCAATTATCTAACAGAATTTACTGACATGCGGAAATCCACTCTCACTCAGGCAGTCTTAAAGAAAGTGAACTGTGGGAAGGGGGAATGCCCACCCAGAGAGGGGTCACCGACGAAGACCCACCGTGCATTAAGTACACAACGCTTCCTTCCAAAGAAAAGAGTCTTTCTTCCTTGCCTTCTTGCTTCCGTATTGTTTGTTTGAATGGTTCAGAGAATATGTACAACCTTAAAACAAAGTAAACACACACACACACACAGCAAAGCAACCCGGGGTATAAAAGGTACAAACCAAGTCCTTCCCAAGGCATGACACCAGCCCAAGAGTGCGGAGGAGACGCACCAGCAGCGCAACGCATCTGCAATGAGGGGCGCGGGAGTCCTAGAACAGTCCCGGAACAAAGAGCCTGCCTCCACTCCGCGTGGCCTGCAAAGTCTGTTTACACCATGGCATACGGCAGCATCTTCTTAAATGTCTAGATTTTTCTTAAGAACTAATTAAAAAAAAAAAAAAGGAATCTAGGGACTGGGGATGAGGTCTAACGCAGAGGAGAGATTTTAAGCCAACTCTTGATTGTCCTAATTAAAAACTTTTAAAAAGTAGCCAGAAAGAGCCATTTCAAATAGGTTCCTCTATCTGAATAAAACCACAAATAGCAACCTAGAAGGGCGCCTGGCTGGCTCAGTCAGCAGAGCAAGGGGCTCTTGATCTTGGTCAGGGTCAAGAGTTAGAGCCCCACATTGGGCACAGAACAAACTTTTAAAAATAAACAAAAAATTAAACAGCAACCTAGGACAGAACGCTAAGTTGTTTCCGGTTTCTTTACGCACTGGTGACACCACACCTCCTCCTCAAGCTCCTTTTTAGGGGACCCACAGGGCTATGAAGAAACAGTCACAATCAATACCTTTTAAACTACTAGTGGCCACAGAAATTGTTTAAAAGTTCCTGGGAGGAAGACTAGTTCCCCAGAGAACAGCAAAGAAAATCTGGTTTTGTTTAAAAAACAAAAACAAAAAACGATGGGGATGAAACACTTCCATCTACAAACCAGTGGAGACCTCGACCGTCTGCTGTGCCCAAGCAACGTCTCCTGTGAGAACTGGACATTCAAGATGGAAGGGTCAGTAGAACAGGAGACACCATGTTCATGGAAAGACTCCTTCCTAGTCAAGATATCAGCTCTACAAATTCACCTTTATGTTTGAACACAATTCCAATCAGACTCCCGAAGATTTTTTTTTTTTAAAGATTTCATTTGTTTATTTGAAAGAGAGATCACAAGTAGACAGAGAGGCAGGCAGAGAGAGGAGGAAGCAGGCTCCCCACAGAGCACAGAGATGCAGGGCTGGATGATCCCAGGACCCTGAGATCACGACCTGAGCCAAAGCTGGAGGCCCAACCCACTGAGCCACCCAGGGGCCCCTTGAAGACTTTTTTTTTTTTAAGATTTTGTTTATTTATTTGACACAGAGGGAGACAGAGATCACAAGGAGGCAGAGGGGCAGGCGGGGGGTGGGGGGGGAGTTACGGGCTCCCTGCTGAGCAGAGAGCCTGATGCGGGGCTTGATCCCAGGACCCCGGGATCTTGACCTGAGCTGAAGGCAGAAGCTGAAGGCTTAACCCACTGAGCCACCCAGGCACCCCTCAAAGATTTTTTTTTAATACCTACAGCTGATTCTAAGTTTGTTTTTTTTTTAAAAGATTTTATTTATTATTTATTTGACAGAGAGGGAGAGAGAGCAAGCAAGCACAGGCAGACAGAGTGGCAGGCAGAGGCTGAGGGAGAAGCAGGCTCCCTGCCGAGCAAGGAGCCCGATGTGGGACTCCATCCCAGGACGCTGGGATCATGACCTGAGCCGAAGGCAGCTGCTTAACCAACTGAGCCACCCAGGCGTCCCTGATTCTAAGTTTTTATGGAAAAATGAATGGAATACAGCAAACAGAACAATTTTGGAGAGAACACAGTCTGAGGAATTACACCACGTGATTAAACTCACCCTAAAACTTCAGTAATCAATATGGCAGCCAGAGTAATCTCAGGGAGTACTGTCTCAGCAAAGGGACGAGGATGCAAGTGGCACAGGAGCGCCCAGGAACAGACCTACACAAATGTTACTGCTCTTGACAAAGGAGTAAGCCATTCCATGGAAAAGGGACGGGCTTTTCCACCTACGGTCAAGGAACAACTGGACACCCACAGGCCACAAAAGGGGACTCCAACCCCGTAACGTACACAAAAGTTGACTCATAATGGATCTCAGATACGAATATAAGATTTAACGCCCTAAGACTTTAGGAAGAAAACATGTGGTGAGGCGAAGAATCCATACAAGAACGTTTCGACAAACCAGACTTCGCTTTTCAAACTCAACGGTTCTGCTCCGGGACACCACCATGAGAAAGGACAAGCTATGGATTAGGAGGAAATGCATGCGCGTCACCTCCCTGACAAAGGACACGCGTCCCCGACAAAGAGCTCCGAGCTCCGTATATGACAGCAATAAAACCACCCAGCACTTGGACAGACACCGCGAGCAGAGCGCAGGGACGGACTTGGACAGACACTGGGAGCACAACACAGGGACGGCAAATGAACACCAGCAGAGTTGTCTGCCCGGCGGCTGCGAGGTGTGCGCAGATGAGAACCACAGTAAGATACTACTGCCCCCCGTAAGGGTGCCTAAACCTCAGAGCACTGACAAGACCAAGTGCTGACAAGCGTGCGGATCAACTGGCCCAGGCACGGATGTGGGACGCACGATGGCAGAGCCGCCCGGGGAGGCATCTGGCAGTTTCCCGTAAGGTCAACCATACTGTGCCACATGATCCAACACTTCTGCACCTTACTCCGAAGAAAGGAACACTTGCGTCCACACAAAAGCTGCCACGAAGATTTCGAGTGGCTTCATTCCCAGTGGCCCAGCTCTGGAGGGCAGCCAGATGTCCTTCAGTGGGAGCAGGGAAAACACGTACACCAGAGAACGGCTCAGCCACAGATGGGAATGGACCGTTCAAACACCTACCTCGGGGGTGCCTGGGTGGCTCAGTGGGTTAAGCCTCTGCCTTCGGCTCAGGTCATGATCTCAGGGTCCTGGGATCGAGCCCCGCATCGGGCTCTCTGCTCAGCAAGGAGCCTGCTTCCCCCTACCCTCTCTGCCTGCCTCTATGCCTACTTGTGATCCGTCTCTCAAGTAAATAAATAAAATCTTTAAAAAAAAAAACAAAAAACCTACCTCGGACGCTACTCTGAAGAAAGCAGCCAATCTAAAAGGTTACATGCTATACAATTCCATTTACACGACATCTGCAAAAGGGCAAAATGGTGAGGGACTGAGGACACAACCGTGATTGCCGGGGGTCTGCAGTAGGGGAAGGCGTGACTACAGGAAAAGCCCGAGGAGGTTTTGGGGCGAGAGAACTGCTCTGTATCCTGACTGTGGCAGTGGTCACATGAAGCTGTACAGGTGTTAAATTCACAGAGCTGCCTCCCGCCCCCACCAAAGTCGGTTTTACTTTATAATAACTTAAAAAAACAAAAGGGGGGGAGAATCACCTGTAGAGCAGAAAGAAGAAATCATTTACTGACTCTTTAAACACACACTCCCTTGATATAAAAAAGTTTCGGATCTTTTAACTACTTGGGAAAAGAAAACTAAAGATTTTATACCAAAAAAATGAACGGTCTGACTCTCCCTTGCCCCCAAGATCTTCATATGGTCTTGTACAAAGCAGTACACAAATGTCTGCATCATAATTTGCTTTTTTAGGGGAGAGGGAGCCGCAAATGTCAAGGAGCCAGGGAAGGGAGACAGGAACAGAACTGAAAGCACGTATCTGCTGAAACCCTGGTTTAAGAACACACACGAACCACGTGCCGCTACGCTGAGGGACATAAACTAGGCATGCTGGTTAACAAAGCATGTTTAAATCCTGAAAAATTTCCCAATGATTTCCAACTGTTCCACTCACACAAACTACTGGAAAATGGAGAAAATAGGGGAGGGGGGGTAAATAAAATAAATATTAACAAGAGGAACAGTAGCTGTTATAAAGGGTTAGGAAAGAAAATAATCAGAATCACCAGTTATTTTTGGTTCAAGTGCTGCCTCCTTGAATTCTCGTGCAGTCTGTTACTCATCTTAACAGGGTCATCTTATATGCACCTTGACATGGGGGGTGTTCACACCCCAGTCCCCGGCACCTCCCCACCACAGGGGACCAGCCAACAGCACCTGCTCCCTCCCCATGGCAGCACCCAGAGTTGCTGGGACAGGGGACAGCTACTACACTGCCCTAATTACCACCTTTCCCCATGCTGTCAGTTAGTATCAAGACTTTTCATACACAACCCAAGTCAGAACTCTCTCTGTCCCAATGAGCTTTCTAGAACTGTTAACCACAACCTTGTTCCCAATTAAGTAACAGCACAAGGCTGCCACCGCACATAAACGTGACTTAGGGACTTACACTCGGTTTTTTTAAAATGTAACTATACTATGCAATATGTCAACATTCAGAAGATCTGGATAACTCAGTGGCTCACACTTTCCCAAATCACCAATGAATGGTACAGAAAAGGTCGATTCAAAGTACAAGACCGGCACCTGGGTGGCTCAGTCCATGAAGGGTCTGACTCTTGAATTCTACCTCAAGCCATCCTCAGCGGAAGGTCCCCGGTTCCATGCTCAGCACAGGTCTGCTTCTCCCTCTCTCTCTGCTCCTCCCCAGCTCGGGCTTTCTCTCTCTCTCAAATAAATAAATATATTTTTTTAAAAAGACCAATGAATTTCAACGTAATAGAAAAGTTAATTCGTAGGGTTTCAAACTGGCACATTGCAATTAACCTTAAGAAGCTACTCAAGTTGGTATAGTATCAAAAAACTGTCACAATTATCTGAAAAGGCTATTAAACTACTGTTCCCTTTATGAACTAGGTGCCTCCGTGAGACCGGGTTTTCTATTTCTACTAAAATACACTGTAACTGACAGAAAGCAGAGGCAGAGAGAAAGCAGAATCCAGCTGTGTTCTGTTAAGCCAGACATAAAGAAATTTGTAAAAAATGTAAAAATAATGCCATTCCCCATTAAATTTTTTTGTTTTGGAAAATACTTATTTCCTATAAGACATATGTTATTTGTGTCTATCATTCCTAAATAAGTTAAGACTCGTCCTAGTTTTAGCTTTTAAGATGGCAATTAATGACAAATTTAATCCAGCCTCCTAACAGCTCTTTGGCGTTCTCATCAATTTTAAAACTGTAACAGGATCCTGACAGCAAAAACTCTGATAGGCCAAAGACCACACCAAATGACAGATCTGTGGTGTGCCAGGTTGGCTAAACCGGAATTACAAGCCCTACTTTGCAGAGTTCCCACCTGGGAGCCACTATGCCCAACCTGACAGGCCGGAGCAAGGAGCCCATGTTCCTTTATGCCTGGAGGTTTCTCTGCCTTCTGGGCCATTAGGGCACCTGGAAGTCATGAGAGGCTCACAGGGATATGGCTCCAGCTCAGCCTCCCCTACCCTGCTTCCCACTCATCTTCCTTACGGACTACATGCCCCATGGACTCCAGCACTAGATCCATTAGCAACAGACTGGCAGCAGCTCCCACAGCTGTGCATGGTAAAATCCAGTAAATCCGGGGCGCCTGGGTGGCTCAGTCAGTTAAGCACCTGCCTTCGGCTCAGGTAATGATCTCAGGGTGCTGGGATCAAGCCCTGCATCAGGCTCCCTGCACACCAAGGAGTCTGCTTCTCTCTCCCTCTATACTGCTCCTCCACTGCTTGTGCTCTCTCTCTCTTGATCTAAAACAAATGAATAAAATATATTTTAAAAAATCTGGGGTGCCTGGGTGGCTCAGTGGGTTAAGCCTCTGCCTTTGGCTCAGGTCATGATCCCAGGGTCCTGGGATCGAGCCCTGCATCGGGCTCTCTCCTCAGCGGGGAGCCTGCTTCCTCCTCTCTCTCTGCCTGCCTCTCTGTCTGCTTGTGATCTCTATCAAATAAATAAATAAAATCTTAAAAAATACATAAAAAAATAAAGCTGCTCTGCTCTAGTTTTTGACTGCTACAATCACTTTTCAAAGCAAACATGCTTCCCAAAGTACGTATGTATGTGTGTACACACACACACACACACATACACGTACGTTTCTTACTTCCGTCATGGAAAGAGGCCCAAAAGGAAAATATTCAAAATACGCCATAAAAACAATGCCACAAATCTAGCCGGCAGCTAATGAGGCAAGGAGAGTGGCCGCCCAGCTCACCCCGCTTCCTTAAGGAATCCGGGGCTCTGGTGCCCAGGGCCGCAGAACCCGGGACTCTGAAATGCAGGATGTTTGCGCCCTGGGCCGCCACTAAGCCTTCTCGATTTGTCATCACTCCACGTACCCAGAGTTCTGAATGGTTTGCTTTGGGGATGATTTCATTTCAGCTCAGGATCTTCCTATAACCTGTTACTACCTGACAAAGTTACTTCCATTCTCCAAGGAGGGGGGCATCTGTCTTCTGATGCCACCATATTCCCCTTGCTGAACCGTACATGTGGCCCCAGCCTATTCTGGCAGTGAGCTACTTTCTATATTCAAAGCATGTGGTGAACCACACAAAAACGTTCAACTCGGAAGCCCAACTGCAGCACAGCACTTTGGGGTGGTGAGGTAAGAGACGTGGGAGAAGGCAGCAGAGGGGTTTCACTAAGAAGCAGTAACCACAACTTCTATGACCAGTGGGGCCTACTGGGTATGATGAATTATAAATGGCCGTGAAGCCAGACTGCATGGGTTCGAATCCTGTCGCTGACCCTGAGTATGACACAGTGCCCAGTCTCGCTCTGCTGTGAACCAGGGATGACAACGCGTCTATCTGAGAGCTGTAGTAAGAGGCGTGAGTTAACACACGGACAGCCTGGCACACAGTGAGGAGCCCTCAGTGAGGGTGAGCTGCCACACGCTCATGGAGCCGCTCCAAAGCCTCCCACAGGTTTGGGGCCAGCTACATATATCGGGCACACCTGCTGCTTCTCACCCACTTCCCCGGATCCTGCATTAGTTTCTGATCGCTGCTCCAAAGGATTACATAAACAGTGGCTTGAACAACGCACACTTATTCTTTTACAGTTCTGGAGATTAGAAGTCTGAAAACGGGGCTCACTGGGCTATAATCAAGGCATCAGCAGGACTCCCTTCTGGAAGCTCCAGGGGAGAATCTCTTTTCTTGCCTTTTCCAGCTTCTAGAGACCTCCCCCACTCCCCGGTTCCCCTTTTCATCCTCTGAGCCAGCAACCGCCTTCCCACCCCACACCACACTACCCGACCTGGACCTGGACCTCCTCCTTTCACATATAAGGACCCTTGTGATTACACTGGGCCCACCTGGGCAGCACTGGATAATCTCCCTTTAGAGATCTTTAATCACCTTTGCCATGTAAGGGAGTACAGTCACAGGCTCTCAGGATTATGACATGGACATCTTTGGGGGCCATTATGCCACCTACCACAGATCCTAACCCTCTGCAACAGACGCACAGGTCCTGATCCGACCAACCTCATCATGCCATTCTCCATCAGCCTCTGACCACCCCAGCAGTCCCTACCCAAACCAAGCTGTGTCCTCTCCTCGCCAAAGCCGCAGCTGACCCACAGCCCTCCCCAGGGGAGCCAGTCCTGTCCCTGCTTTGTGGCACAGCCCCCTCCTGTCCGCCACTCCTTCAGAACCCTCCCCTGAGGGCCTCCCCTGCACATGGGTTCCAGGAACCCGCACTCAGGCGTCACGCACTGCACCTGCCAGTTGAGAAGGGGATCCAAAATGCCTGTCCTACAAACTGGGCTCTTTGAGCACTACAGCAAGCAAAGCCTGCTGCCAGTAGGGTGTGATGGAGTCAGAAGCCAGGTTCCAAACAAGCAAACAGAACCAAACAAGCAAACAGAAAGGACAGGGCTACAACTGACATGCCCTGCGCAGAGTCCGCAAACTGGCCTCCCTCCATGGACCGAAAGCACAATGAAGAACCAGCGTAGAAACTTTCCAGCAATCTGACTTTCCCCCAACACCGAAGCATGGTCCAGTAAGGGTGTGGTCACAGTGGTGTGGCACGTCACACGGGACCATGTCACACCTTGTGAGAGTCTACTGTTCGTTTGTTAACTGTAACCCGAAAGTAGGTGTCACCCGCAACCATTTCTCTGAATTAAAGGTAACTTAGGGGGTGCCTGGGTGGCTCAGTGGGTTAAGCCTCTGCCTTCGGCTCAGGTCATGATCTCAGGGTCCTGGGATCAAGCCCCGCATCGGGCTCTCTGCTCAGCAGGAAGCCTGTTTCCCCCTCTCTCTCTGCCTGCCTCTGCCTGCTTGTGATTGCTGTCTGTCAAATAAATAAATAAAATCTTAAAAAAAAAAAAGGGTAACTTAGCTATACATTTGTTTAATTAGATACAGTTGAAGCTGTCCACAGATAAATTCTGGAAAATCACTGTAAACCAACCTCCCCCCAATTCTCATCAGTATACCTCCACAACGGTGGGCTCACAGGAGTTTCAGCAAAACAGAAATGGCCTGGGCAAACATCATCCCCTATGAGTAGTAAGACACGCCATCCATTCGAGCAGGAAACAAGATTATTTGTTACTTTAAAAACTACTCATGTATACTGCATTCCTTCAAAGTGTGCACGTAGGCTTTCAATATGGGGAAATGGCTATTTCACACAAAATTGTGTTTGGTTACCATGGTGGAACGACACAGTTACAAGTGTAACGAGTTTCTTTATATTAACGGCCTATACACACAGTTTCAATGAACTTAAACAGTTTCTGCAATTTTCTTTCTCCGTATGTTTGTTCTAATAACTGATTTCAACAGTTAACTTTACATTTGTTGAATTTAATAATCAACTGGGGCTTGTGTTTTGTGGTTCTATTTTATTTCACTTAAGTAATTTTTTACACTATATTTCTTCAAAATACGGGTCAGAAATTGTCCACAATGGACTAGAAATTTAGGGGGGAAAACCTGGTTTTTCACCACAAATAACCAGAGAAGCCCTGCTGTATAGGGCTTGCCCCAAGAACTATTTTATTCATTTTACCTGAATTTTCCCAAGACACACCGTAGTTTCAATGAGACACCAATGCTACCCGGGACCCCTCCAGCCAAGGATCTGAAGAGAGACCGTGCAGGCCAGCGCTGGCCACTGACACATTCTGCCATTGAAGGACATGCCCTGGGCCTGCACTGCCCAAGGTGGTGGCCACCAGCTACATGTGGCTATTAAACACTTGAAATGTGGCTAGTCAATTGAGGAATGCTTTTTGTTTGCTTGTTTTATGTAAGCCCTACACCCACCAGGGGGCTCGAACTCACGACCGTGAGATCAACAGTCACACACTCCACTGACTGGACTGAGCCAGATGGGTGCCCCATTTTATTCCAAACCCAAAATCGCTGTCCCTCTGCTAGTGGCTACCACATCGCACTGCACAGGTCCTCACCCCAACATGGCATCTCCCCCTGCCCCCCCACATGAAAACAACTGGATTTCTGGAGAAAGCTGGGTCTAAAGTAGGAACATGATCTCGATTTGTTCTCATCAGAAGCAGGAGACCTCAAGAGCTTCAGAGAATGAGGAATCCTTCCAGCGAGGGTAGCACACCACTCCCTTCCAGGAGAAGCAGCTCCTTGGCCACTGTAGCTTCCAGTCTTGAGAGGGAGGGTCAGCCCAAAGGCTGGGGCTCAAGAAGGGACCACAGCACCCTGCCCACCTCCCCCGCCAGATGCTTCTCAAGGCATTCTGCTAGTCCACCCTCTCAATCCTTAACACACTCCTCAAAATACACGAGAGCGTGGCTGAGAATCGTTGGGGGCGATCCTTACAAGTGTCTGATGCTTACACGACAGCAGTGTGGACTGAGGAATGTTTTTAACCACTGCACATAGTCTCTCTGAATAGCGTCTCCCCTGGGGTAAGAACGTAAGACCCACCGAACGGGGGGGGGGCAGGAAGCAAGAGGAAGAGCTGGGCGCTGCAGCCACAGGAACAGTGGAGAAGGCTTACAGGTACTTGTTTGATGACAGCCACCGCACGGGGTCAATTAAGCACCTTGAGACAGAAGGTATTCCCAAAAGTGCATTGATGAAACACACCTGCAACCCCAGCCGCACGGCCCTTACGCCTGTTTATAAGGGGCCCCCGAGCAACCCGGTTTGCTCAGCAGGCACATCGGAGCAGCAGCATGTGGCTTCCCCTGAAAATGCCCCCATTAACTCCTCAAAGTACTAGGAATTGGGTGGCAGAAGGGGGGAGCCTGGAGAAGTTGGAAAGCCACCCAGACACCCTGGGGCGTATCACACTCTGCAACAGAGGTCACCTTAATACACTCATACAACCGATTTCCACACCAGAGGCAGTTTAGCAACTCGCTGTGAGAGCCAGACCTTGCCCAGGTGGGTACTCGGAGGGCTGGCACCTAATGCAAGACACTGCCCTACCCGTATCAGGACGGCAGGAAAACCGATGTAGTCACCGGCATGGAATTCAAACCAGAGACGGCCCTGGGTTTTGATACTCTATGCCAGGCAGGAAAATCACAAAAAACAGTTGTGGTCACACAAGGGAACCTCCTCCTCTACAGCTTTTAGATTTTCAATGACACCCGCTCCCCCACAAAAGAACCGACGACCACCACCTTGAGACTTGGACAAGTCTCTCAACACTCATGCTTCAAACACTGGATAAGCTAAAGCTCCCTCGGGCCAGGTGATCTGGGCGCTTGTAAAGAACGCTTGGGCATCTCCGTCCCTATGAGCGGCTGTGACCTCAGAATGGAGGGCTGCACCCCTCAAGGTTGCCCTCAGAACTGAACGGTCTACAAGGCAGCATACACAAAGCCCAGTGAGGGCCCAGCCCAAACCCCGCACGGAGCTTTGCACTCACTGTAACCCCCTGGAGGTTTCTATCCCCAGCTCTCCTCAACGCAACAACTGTGCAGTGACACCACTTCTCAGGGTGTGTCCTCCCAGACGTCGCTCTCCCTCCCTAGTCTCCTGCTAGTCTCTCGCTCAGCCGTGTGGTCCCCATGTTCTAGAAGCATTCAGCTCCTGCCCAGGTCAGCGTATTTCCTGACATAAGAAACTTTCTCGTTACCCCATCCCCTACTCCCACACTGAATTCGCCAGTCCTCAGAAGTAGGCCCGCTTCTCTTGAAGAGAATTTCAACACGTCTGACTTCTCAACACATCACCAAGCCATGTGTTAACTTACTAAAAAGATGGCACAACTGACTCTTGCCTACGCATGACACTCAAAATCCTGCTTCCTCCAACTTTCTTAAGTCCAAATTAGTTCAGAACAAGTTCATGAGCAGGTGACACGGAACATTTAACTGTCACAGTACATGCTAAGAAATACCTGGTTACAACGCTTGGTCTCCAGAGTAAGATCCTTTCAACTCGGAAATCAAAGAGAAATACCCAGGCTACATGCATACTACTCATCCACAAAACCAGAAAGAATGACGAAAACACCTTTCAGAATGCTCCGAAGAAACCTTCAGTCATTTAAGAAAGTCCACCAATGCCCTGTCTAGAAAACAAGCTTTTCCTTCCAAAAGGATCAAAAATGCCACCTGAAGCAACTTACCTTCAAAACAACGAAACCGAATCAGCAGCTTGTCGAAGCAACGCGGGCTTACTTTACTGCGGCTTTCTCTACAGCCAGCGCCTGTTCTACCACTTAGAATTGCTGTTTCCTGAATGAGGATCTCCCACAAGTACAGTGAACAACAACAAAAAAGGATGGTCACCTTCCTCACAAACCACCACCAAGGAAGAGGTGGGGACACGTGTGGTGACCGCATCATCTACAGGACTCTCATGCAAGCCAAGCAGCTGAGATGACGTTTCTGGTGTAGAAGGCAGCACTGGAACAGGTTTTGAACCGCTGTCCTGGGGTATCTGCTCTGTCTGCATTCCAGAAGGAGAGGCCATCAAAGTCAGGGGCTGCCCCCCATGAAGCACAAACCTGCGTGTGCTCGGAGCTCAAAGCACAAAGGAAGCCCAGGCCAATCCTGAGGATCCTGATGGCCCAGCCTGGACTGTACGACTTCCCACATCCAGGGAAGACAGCCCACCCACGCCCTCCTAAGCAGGGGGAGGTGACAGGGCACAGCAGACCTGTGGCCAGTCCATTTTCATAGGGGTGTGAGCTTTCCGAAGGATGGAAGCAGAGACCAGTAAGAAGGTTGTTGCAAAGTCCCAGCATGAGGCAACAGCGGCCTCCTTTAGGGTGGTGGCTGGAAAACCAAAAAGGGCTTCGTAACAGGAGGTGGGGATCCAGGGAAGGATGCAAGGCCGACTCCCAAAGTCTAGAGACTCGGTGACCTGATTCTTGACTCCAAATTCATCACTAGATGCTTGAAAAGTTTTCCAAGAACAAGAATACTCTCATCGGAGGGTTACTGAGCTCAGCACACTTCAGTACCCGTGTCACAATGCCCCGGACCCCCTCGTCTCCCCCATTACCCATTTCATGTTTCTTAAAATATTAGGCCATTAACCTTAAGTGGCTATTGAGGCATCTCGAGTCCAGGATTCCATAATGGTGCTTAAACTGAGGCTCGTTATGTTTTCTTCCTAATCCACGTGAAGATAAGATCCCTGTGGGGCACTGTCTTCACACCACCCAAAGTCACAACATGCTCTGTGCCTAAGCAGATCCTGTCCTCGGGTGCGAGGCACTTTACGAGGGCTTTGTGCCTCGTCCCTCACAATTACCTTGCAAGATAGGACTGACCTCCTTTTAGACGATGCAGAAAAACTGAGGTGCCAAGAGCTTAAGCAACGTGTCATGAGGTCACACACTTAAAAGGCAAAGTCCACACAGAGACTCAGGCCTGGCCGGAAGCCTGTGCTCACACACCACACCGCCCTGCCCCGAGGAGCTGTTTACTCAACGGCCCCTTTCTCCCTTTCCACAAAACTAATCCCAAGAAAATAAAAATCAAGGAGGAGATTATCTGCTTTCTTCCCATATTTGCAGTTATCAATCTTTTATTTGTTCACCAATAATCAAAATCAGCAGCCTGAGAAACTCAGGAGGGGTGATGCCTGTGGGGAGGAACTTCCAATCCTATCAAAAAACCTGACAGGCTCAGAGTCAGATGTTTCTAGGTCTGGCCTAATTTCTTCTATATTTCTTCTGGGTTTTCAGAGTTGATTTTCATTTCGTAGCCTCGAAGAAGAGTTCTTTTACCAACCAAAACGAACACTGAGAGAAAAACCAAGACTCTAATGCCCTGTGATTTCTGTCTCTTTACGGCGCTATCTGAAGAGGAAACCGGCTCCTTAGGGTAAAATGCACGGGTTTGGTTTATCCGGGTGCACGTGTGCAAGGTAACTCCCTTTCCACTCTCAAACCTGCCTCGGCAGTACAGTAACTTGAAACTCCACCTACCCTCAGGAGTTTAAAAGAAACACAAACCCACCAGGGCTGCTGCCCCCAGACAGAAAACATAGACGTCAAAGATGAATTCTTTGCAAAAACTGCAGATGACTCACTGATCTGCTCCCAGCTTGGGGTCCTGAGAGCGGTGGTCTGAGTGGTGTACAAAAAAAAAAGTCAAACAAAACTGTCTGTCCCCATGAGTCTCAGAGATTACACCGTGACACAGAGACCGCTCCCACGGGCAGGGCAGAAGAACCAGGGAACGATCCTCAGGGTACTCACGTTTGCGCCAGCCAGTCTACACAGCAGGAACAAGGCCTTGGGAAAACTTCCTGTTGACTGGACCCGGCATAACACAGACCAGATTATCACCTCTCCAAGTACTCAGGGGGCAGAGGGCTGTGCAAGTCACTCCTTCAGCCCCTCGGAGTGCACCGCCTCCGAGTTAGACAATGAATAAACTGCTAAGCAAATTCCTTCCTGGCAGACCCACTAATGCCACTGCTCCACAGCTCTGTGTGCCTCCCGACCTGAAATGGGGGGGGCGGGGATCGACTGCTCCAGGCCTCACAGGAAGCATGTGGTCCGACCCCGATGAACTGTCAGCACGTCCCCCCGTCTCCTCCCTCTTTGCCCCTCACCCTTCATAACTTTCCCAACTGCTCAGAACGAGCCATTTTTAAAATAACTAATCCCCGAGCGTTGTTATTCTCCCGCAGATAGGCTAGGACTGTGCACTGCGCAGAGTTCAGTGGAAAGCAGATGCTATCCCAATGAAGTAGAGCAGGAGGAGAGCAAGGTAACATTGACCTATTGATAGGAAAAAACCAACCAACCAAACCAGTCTCCCAAGCTCCTTCGAAACCTGCCCGGCCCAGGAGGGGTGGGTAGGATGCTCCTCATTGACAAAACCTTCCTTTCCTCAAGCTCATCAGAACCCTGACAGTTTGCAGCTGCTGATTCGACTGGACTCAGGGCAAAGACACCCAACAGGTTCAAGGTACTACCACAGCCCGACATACGAAGCCAACCAGAGTTGATATTCACTAAATTCCACCCTTCTGGCTTTTTAATACCAAGGTTTCTTTTCATGCTTTCCGACCCTCAACTACAATATCTAAACCTAGCACCACGTTTTTGCAGTGAGAAGGCTTTAAGAAAGGCTGGCAGAGACGGCCTAAGGCACGGCAGCTCTCTAAACCACACACCTGTGGGTGCTCACAGGATGCTGACAACCAGAAGTCCTACAGAGACCGGGTCCTTCGGGCCAAGCAAGGTGGGACAGAGGTCCACTCAAAAGAACCCAGTTTTCTTAAGTAATCAGCATTACTAACTGTAACCTTCACCAACCGATTTTGAGATTTTAGTGCATCCCCACATTAATGATTTTAGAAGTGACCTTTCCAATGCAGAACTTTGATGATATCAAAATAAAAGCCCGGAGGAAAGAAAGTAGTCTTGGAAGCATGCTGGACTTCCGAAACCTCTTCCACCACCCTTCTATGCTCCCCAGTCATACAGAAAAGTCATTGGAACTTGGGGGCAGGAATCGGTCCCCAAACACATAGCTCTGTCCCAGAAATAGGCTCTTCAGCGACGTCCACGTTCATTACTTCTCACCCGTGTTCACAAACACCTGAAAAGTGGTGAGACCGTGGGCACGGGACATCAGCATGCCACCACTAATGGACTTTCGTCTTCACGGACTGATATTCAAAAAGGAAACTGAACAGCAACCCTTTTTGCTACAGCGCATAAAAGGAATATACGGAATTGCCTCAACAACGTTTTCCTGCGACTGGCTGGTTTAATCACACGTGCCGAAAGCTCTGGGAAAGCTACTGCCTTGCTGAGGCCAACCAAGATACACAGCCCAGGGCCCTGGTGTGGACTCTGCTCTCCCGTCCCCCATTACTGCCATTGTTAAAAGTGCCACCGGGAAGCGCTTTCTGCAGGCACTTCCATGGCTTTGCGTTCTGCAATCTGGCAAGCCATTTTTTTGAGTGCACATCCAGTTACTGGCAGTTAAGTTATTCACAGGGGAATACGAGTCATGGGTAAGCGTTCCCACCAACCAGGGTGCAATGCCCCCACACGTGTACCCACTCCACAGGACAAATGATGCTTTGCCTCACCTCTCTGAGCAAGGTTCCATTCATTTACACCACCCAATATCCCCGTTCAAAGCAAGTAAGAACATTCACTGCCCCGCTCACTCAGGTACCCCCCTTTTGACTCCCGCCAGTCTCACCCCTCAACGTAAATAAGAAAGCCATCTTTTAAGACTTCTTTGCCTTTGCCCTTAAAGTAGCTGGGGACAGGAGAAATAAAAAATGCCTTCCAATGACCACCTGCGCCCGAGCCACGTAAACCCAAGACTCTTTACATCAAACCTTTACAACCAAGACCTCGTATCTCAAAGTACTTGGGAAAACTGCGGGCACACGGGCAGGAAATTTAGTTACCTCGGAGTCAGCTTTGATTCGGGTGTAGGTAGTCATGTGCAGCGAGGGCTTTCGCGTAGTTTCAAACACACACCTGGCCGGATGCTGAGTCTGACACCAAACGGCCCCCCAAAAGAGGTAACTCAGAAACGAAGAGCGCGCGCGCGGCTCACAACTCGGGGCCAGTCCAAAGGCTGAGAACATGTGCCTTCCTTGCAGGTGTTTCAAAATGAAGCCCGACGCTAGGAAGGGGCGTTTTAAAAGCGATCCGGGGGAACGCCTCCACAGCCCGGGCGGGCTCTCCGGGGCAGCGCACGAGAGCAGGTGCGGGCGAGTCCCGCGTCCGCGGAGGGCCAGAGCGCTCCCCGAGCTCGCCGGCCGGAACCAGGCCAGACGGGGCAGGCCCCGGGGACGCCCGCGACGGGGCACGTCCCCCTGGAGCCCGGCTCCCGACCCGGCGGCCGCCAGCAGCCAGAGCACGCCTCGTCCCTCGGCGGCCGGGACGCCCTAATTCACAAGCCCGGGCTGCGGGCGCTTTGTGCCGGGAGGCGCCCCGGACAATGAGCCGGGCAGGGGGCCGCCGACCGCCCCCCGCGCGCGGGCCCGGCATGACGGTGCAGCCTCGCCCGGCCCGGCCAGGCCCAGGCCCGCGGCCGCCGGGGCCTGCTTAAAGATGGCGAGCCCCTCGCGTGGCTCCCGCGGCTCCCCCCGGCCACAATGGAAGGCGCCCCCCGGCCCCGCCGCGGCGGCCCGCGGGCCTCACCTTCCATCTCCATGTCCTCGGGCTCGCTCAGCTGCTGCTCGCCCGCTTTCTGCTGCTGCTGCTGCTGCTGCTGGTGGTTCATGTCGGCCGCGGCCTGGGCCTCGCCTGCGGCCGGGAGCCCGGGCTGCGGGCCCGGCGGGCGGGCGGCGGCGGCGGCGGCGAGCCG
>ML110264.1:63919-74975 GCA_003697995.1 Taxidea taxus jeffersonii | reverse complement strand
CACATGATCCAAATTATTAGAGCAAGACAAAACAAACAGGTACTGTTACCTCTTTCTGGAAATATGTTGTTTTTGGTGAGTTTGACGCTTTTGGGCCTTGGATTGTTATCATCCATACCCATGATCAGGTTCCGGAAAAACAGATCAAATTTCTTTCTGCTGTCTGCATTGATGGTGCCTGCCACGGTCCACACCAAGGCAAAGAGGAATAGACCTTGCAGCCAGAGAAAGACCTGTTGACTTGTCAGGCCTTCGTGTAATTCTCTTTCCTCCTCATCTATTTTCTTGATTTCATCTAAAAGCAAGAAAAAGGAATCTCAGGAGAAGCTGCATATATCTGCTGATATACAGATCTAAATGATGTAAACTGGGTGGTCTTTTCTGCGAGGGCTCTGGGGAGGGGCCACTTAGTTTTTTATAATTTTTCTATTTTTTTTTCTACTTTTTAAGTAGGCTCCATGCCAGGTCTGGAGCCCAATTTAGGGCTTGAATTCATGACCCTGAGATCAAAACCTGAGCTGAAATCAAGAGCCAGACACTTAGTCAACTGAGCCACCCAGGTGTTCCTTTTCTTATTTTTATTTTTTATGTATTTTATATTTAAACATATTTTAATATGTTTTTTATATTTGTATATACATTATAATGTTTTTGTAATTGTGAAAGGACATGGGAGCCAACCCGAAGGAGCTCTCAATGGCTGAAGACATTTGAGGAATGAAATAATTACAGAATTGGATTATAACCCATAGAATAAAATAAACATCCGTGAGCCCGTACTTTAATCAGTAAATAACTGAATTAGCAAATAGGGAAGAACAGTCTTCCTTACAAAGAATTCTAATTAGTGAATGTAAAAGGAATACACATAGAAATGGAAAATTAACATTAGGCAAATGCCACTGTTCTAACTGTGGTAGGCAAGGCCCACCAATGGATGGTAAAATCAGTGGGTGAAAATTTGAGGAGAAATAGGATATTTGCGTAGTTTTAAATTATCTTCCCCAAAATACTTATTAATTATGAGGGAAAAATCAGAGTATTACAGTGGAGAAATGTGGCTCTGGCCAAAGCTAACTTGGACAAAGAGCCTTCACCAGTCATAAGACCTATCTTTACGTACTCCCTAATCATGCACCTAGAAGAATGCGTCACCACTTTTGTGCTATTCTCACTAAATATGCATAACCCTAATCTAATTATGAGAAAACATGAGGTAAATTTAAATTGAGAGACATGCTATAAAATAACTGGCCAGTATTTATCAAGTGACAAAGTTAGAAAAGATTAGGAAAGGGGCACCCAGCTGGTTCAGTCTGTGGAGCATGCGATCTTGATCTCAGGGTCATGAGGCCCCATGGGTGTAGAGTCAAAAAAAAAAGAGAAGAAAAGACAAGGAAAGGCTGAAGAACTGTCACAGCTTAGAAGAGACAAACGAGATACAATAATTCAAAAAAAAAAAAAATGTGACCCCTGGAACAGAAAAAGGACATTTGAAGGAAAATTGGTGAAATTCAAATAAAGTCTGTGGTATAGTTAATAGTATATATTATCAATGTTGATTTTCTTATTCTGATCATTGTGCCTTGGTTACATAAGAGGTTAACGTTAAAGAAGGCTAGGTGAAGAGCTATGTGACTCAATATAGTTAGTATTTTAGCAATTTTTTTTGCAAGGCTAGAAATGTATTTATTATTCCTTATCTCAAGGCCTTCTTGATCATAGTTACCATGCTCTTGTGTTTTAGCACTGACAGAGTAAAAAGTTAGGGCTCTGAAATCAGGTATGTGTGCATTCAAACCTAGTCCCCAGTATTTAGTAGTTGTGCGTCTTTCAGCACTCCTGATAAGGACTCATGGCTATATATTTGGGAAGGCAAGAGATTAGGTCACTCAGTGTTGGGGACAATGAGTCTGTATCTCATGAGATGCCTTCTTTCCTGGAGGAGATACTACACAAGGACAGGAAACAGCTTGAGAAAATACTCAAAATTTACAACTAATGATGCAAATATCTGGCACTGTATAAAGTCAGTGTGCTTTTGAAAAAATTGCCCGTAACTCCTATAATTTTAACTTCAGAAAATCACATTATATTTAGCCAAAGAAAGTCTCCATCCAACTGTTCATCATGTTATATTTTTTATCTGCACCTATTGGAAGAAATGAGCTGAGAAAATGTCCATGTAACAGGAGTTATAGAAAGATCCATCTTGAATTTAAATTATGTGCCATCTTGAGAAAGAAATGGCATCCAATAAAAAGTTCTCCAAATCGACACATCTTTGGTCATTTTCTACAGAATTCAACAAAATTTGATTTATATGAGATCATTACAGAGAACTTCTCTAGGTCCATTAAACAAATAGTTCCATGATTTATTGTACTTCTCATGTCCTAAAAAAGGGTCCCTAGTTTTGTATACTGATATGATCAGTTCTCTTAACAGTGTAACCATGTATTTTGTGAATTCAGATTTTTGTCAGTTTTCTTTAGCATGGGAAAATTTGCAGTCTCATTTTTTTTTCGGGATCTTTTTTTGCTCAGACACATTCACATGTATCATCTAACTCCATTTCCCTCTAGGATATTCTAGTTAGGTAAAGAGGGACAGAAACTGTTATTCCCTTTGTGTGGACGAGGAACCTAACACGAGAAAGGATGGAGTAAAGTACATAAAAATACCCAGGAAATCAATCCAAGGTTAAGGGTAAAGCCAAAACCCATGGACTCTTTCCACTAAACTTTGCTACCTACACGCCAAATGCTTGCTTGTTCTAGACTAAAATTCTGGTCTCATTGTGACTCATGAAGGCAGGGGGAATAGAAGGGACGGGAACAGAAGAAATATCCCGCACCTACCCACCTTCATTTGGCTTAAGAATCGTAGGTAGCACATACCAAACAGGGAGGAATACAGTCTCATCATTGAGAAGACAAGGTGGATGGGAGATGTTTGGACCACAAATTTACACTGAAGGCGAATAAATTCCAGGCAGGGCTGGACAAGCCACATGAACATGTCATTGACCTGAAGGTAGAAATAAAATTTGAAGAGAATGTTATTTAAAAAAAAAAAAATGAGTTTAAGACAAAGGGCTGGGTACACCTCTGGAAGGCTGGAGATGCTGGTAAGTTTGCTGGTTATTTCTGAGTGTCAGTATATCGGCAGAAAGACAACAGGCATTGAGGCCTCTGACTCTAGCTTCCTACTTAATGGACTGTGCAGCCCACAGGGCATCCCCATCCCTTCCATTTCACTGCCCAGAGCTGGGTACTCAGGCTTAGAGCTACTGTGGGTCAGCTACAAGATGCATGAAAAATTTTAGGGCCCACACTGAGTATCTGACTTGCTTGTGCAAAAAAACCTTAGGAATTCTAAATAAGATTTTCAAATGACTGTTGTGCATTTTTAAGGCTGGACTCCTGTATAAAGTGGCCACAGGAAGTTTGAGGCTCATTTTCAGTAATTCTCTGTATGTACTTACTCAGGGTATAATGATTCTTGTTTCTGCTTCCTACCCCAGTTACTTGTTTTAGAAAAAAATTCCTTCTTTTTCCTCTTATTTGAGTTTTTTTTTCATTTTTGTTATGCCATATCTGTGGTTGTCACTGAAAATTTATCTTAAGTCATTTTTTTGGAAATAGGCAGGTCATCACTAAATAAAGACACAAATAGATGTGTATATATGTGGATGTATATCTGTATTATAAATAGACACATTAATGTGTACATAAATGCACATGTGTACATGGATATGGTATATGCATCCACTCAAATATTTATTGAGCGTCTGCTAACTGCAGTGTTGTAGGTGCTGAGGATAAACAATTGACAAGATAAATAAGTTCCCTACCCTTTTGGAGATTACTGAGGGGCCAGGGAGACAAATAACTAAACAAGCAAGGAAATAAATAAAATACTTACAAGTCATGTCAAGTACAAGCAGGAAACAAAGTATTATAATGGGGAATAACAGGAAGGGTTTAACATGGGGGTCAGGGAAGGCTTCTTAGAGGAGGAGGCCTTTATGTTGAGACCTGGATGATGAAGGTGAATCATCCCTCACACGATAAAATAGGAAACATTTTCAGGAAGAGTAAGAAAAGGTGCAAAAGCCTTGAGGTGATGAAACCTGGGGTCTTCCAGGAATGGAAAAAAACACAAGGGCTGCAGGGTAATGAGATGAGGAAGAAGGTAGGAGATGAGGTTGGAAAGGTGAGCAGGGCCAGATGCCAGCCTCAGACACCCTGAGAAGTTAGACTTTAAGGGACACCTGGGTGGCACAGGTGGGTGGCATCTGGCTCTTGATTTTGGCTAGGGTTATGATCTTGGGATTGTGGGATGAAGCCCTCCGACAGGCTCCATGCTCAGCAGGAGTCTGCTTCTTTCTTTCTCTCCCTCTGCCTCTCTTGAGAGAGAGAGAGAGAGAGACAGTGCACAAGTTGGGGGGAGGAGAAAAGAGGGAGAAGCAGACTGTCCACTGACCAAGGAGCCCGACGCAGGACTTGATCCCAGGACTCTGGGATCATGGCCTAAGCTGAAGGCAGACACATAACTGACTGAGCCACCCAGGAGTCCCTCAAATAAAATCTTAAAAAAAAAAAGTTAGACTTTGAGCTAAGGATACTGAGGAGTCCCTGAAGGGTTCCCGTGCAGGTGCATAGATGTCTCTGGATATGCGTATGAATATATGTGATTATACTCATTGTATATGTATATAAATGGGACAGGAATGGGGCCTTCCTATATAGCTCACCAGGATGCTTCTGCAGTGGGAAGAGAACCCAACTCAACCTTTCTTGGCTTCTTCAATGGGAAACCTTCCTAGGGACCTCTACTAATACAGGGAGGACAAGAGACACCAAAAGCCTGAGTTCTCCCTTCCTGCTTCTTTAGTCTGAGACTGTGCTCAGGTACTCACCTAACCTGAATGTTCACCCCTCTTTTAGGAAGGGAAGAAAGGGATAGACATTCTTAGTAGTTGTAATACAACTTTTCTTCTTCTTCTTTTTTTTTTTTTTAAAGATTTTAATTATTTATTTGACAGAGATCACAAGTAGGCAGAGAGGCAGGCAGGAGGGGGGGAAGCAGGCTCCCCGCTGAGCAGAGAGCCCCATTCGGGGCTCAATCCCAGGACCCTAAGATCATGGCCTGAGCCGAAGGCAGAGGCTTAACCCACTGAGCCACCCAGGCACCCCTGTAGTATAACTTTTCTAAACTGGTTCTAGCTCCACAGCAATGGGAGGTATGGAGTTGAGGTCACCAGCATGGGGAGTGGCAGTAGAGAGCAGAAAACAGCTCTTTCTAATCTAGCCTATCTCTAGAGCAACTTCTAGAGACATTTCCACAAGTAGGGCATCAGGGAAAGGTGTGATATTCCATCCAACATGTAGAATGTTTCTCAAGCATCAGAATTCTCCACTGGGGAGATAAGGGAGTGATGGAGAAGGTAGAAGGAGAAATTGATCACACTATCTCATTCCTGCCACAGGGAGAAGAAAGCAAGAAAAATGTCAAGCAGCCAGGAAGGAAGATAACTAGAGACAGGCAGGGAATTCCCTGCCTCTTCTTGCATCCTGGAATTAGGAGGGTGAAGATGTATCTAGAAGGCCTTAGGAGAGGAACATGATGGTCTCACCAATTCCTTGTGCTCCCCAGTGAGGCTAGCAGGCAGGGTGTCCATGTATGAGTCCTTCAAGGGCTTCCAGCCTAGTTGATGGGGCTCCATGTAGATCATCCCACACCTGGCAGGCACAAAGAGAGGACCAGCTTGGTCCACACCCGAGTTCCCAGCACACAGGGGTGAGGTAAATGCAGGCAGTCCTGGTAACGTAAGGGGCTGGAGTTTGGGTTGGGGCACAGACCCTCACCAGTTCCAGTCCAAAGGGAAGGTGCCCAGGTTTTGTCAGGAAAGGATAGAGACCAGTGATAACAGCTGGGGCTTGGGAGTTAGAGAGACCTGGGTTTAAATCCCAGCCCTAGATTCTACTATCTGAGTACCCTTGGGCAAGGTTTCTTTACTGTCTCTGAAAATCTACGTCCTTGTCCTAAATCAAGAAATATAAAAAACACATAGTTCAGGGCACCTGGGTGGCTCAGTCATTAGGCGTCTGCCTTTGGCTGAGGTCAGGATCCCAGTGTCCTGGGATCAAGTCCTGCATTAGGCTCCTCGTTCAGTGGGGAGCCTGCTTCTCCCACTCCTACTCCCCCTGCTTGTGTTCTCTCTCTCTCTGACAAATAAATAAAATCTTTAAAAACAAAACAGAACAGAACAAAAAAAAAAAACAATACATAGTTCATAGGGCTATTGTAGTGGTCACGTAAGAAAATGCCAATAAATAATTCAGCACCATTTCTAGGACATAGAAAACTCTTATTCCATAGAAATTATTAACATTACCATTAGCATGTACTGATATTTTACGTGGTACATTTTTTTCCCCCATTCTGTTACATCTAGGTGTTCTCTTGTTACTAATATGGCTGCTACTCATGCGGTAGTACCTACTGCATGTCAAGTACTATGCTAGGTCCTAATGGCCTTTATCTCTCAATATTCTTCTTAATGGTCACGTTTTTAGATATGAGGAATGTGTGGCTCAGAGAGGCTGAGGGACTTGGCAGAGGTAACACAGCTAGATATTGGCATGGCCAGGGTGGGAGCCCAAGTTGGTCTAACTTGCCTAGGCTCTTTCTACTCCCTGACATTACTTTTTGGAATGTGGACAGATTTTTACTTTTTTATGCACTTCAGGTGCACAGGATTAGATTAATTATCATCCTTGGCATACTATCATTAGCCCATGCATGGCCTTTCTTAGCTAACTGTTTTCAATAATGTAGTGAGTGCCCATAAACTCACCTCCCAGACAGAAGCTAGATCTTGACAATAACCTTCATCTAACCCTGATGGTCTCCCTTATCCTATACCCCTGGCTTTCCCCACCTGAGGGAACACAGTTATCTTGGATCTCATGGTTACCTGTCTCTTGATTTCTTTCTTTCTTACATAGTTTTATAGCATTTCTATATGTTCCTAAAATGTATATACATTTATTTTAGTTGTTTTGAGAGGTTTAAAGGGAGACACTATGTTGTATGTAATATTGTGGGCTTACTTAATATATAATATTGCTGAGATTTTATACTTAACGTATTTAATAAGATTTATCCATAGGGTTCCATGTCACTACAACTCATTTATTTTGAGTGATATATAAATATTACAATTTGTTACAAAATACCCATTCAAAGGGATATATGCATCCCTATGTCTATTGCAGCATTATTTACAATAGCCATATCATGGAAGCAACCTTGGATTGGATTGCTTAGATAAATGGATTAAGAATAGATAAATGGAGGGACGCCTGGGTGGCTCAGTTGGTTAAGCAGCTGCCTTCGGCTCGGGTCATGATCCCAGCATCCTAGGATCGAGTCCCACATCCGGCTCCTTGCTCAGCAGTGAGCCTGCTTCTCCCTCTGCCTCTGCCTGCCACTCTATCTGCCTGTGCTCGCTCCTGTGCTCTCTCTCTATCTGACAAATAAATAAATAAATAAATCTTAAAAAAAGAATAGATAAATGGATTAAGAATGTGATATATCTATACAATGGAATATTACTCTGCCATGAAAAGAATATTACACTAAGTGAACTAAGTCAGCCAGAGTAAGACAAAGACCATATGATTTCACTCATATGTGGAATTTAAGAAACAAATGAGCAAAGGAAAAAAGAAAATGAAAGAGAGAGGCAAACCAAGAAACAGACTCTTAACTATAGAGAATAAAGTGATGGTTACCAGAGGGGAGGTTGGTGAGGGATGGGTGAGATAAGTGATGGGGATTAGAGAGTACGCTTACCATGATGAAAATAGAATAGAATAAAATAAAATATTTAAAAAATCATAATTTGTGACTGTATTACACATGAATTCACTCCTGTTAATGGGCATTTAGGTTGTTTCCAAGTGTTTGTTATTGTTAACTATGCCAGTCTAAAAATTCTCATATAGGAATTTTGTTGTAGGTGGGCAAAAATTTCTTCTTCTTTTTTTTTTTTTTTTAATTTATTTGACAGAGAGAGAGATCACAGGCAGGCAGAGAGGCAGGCAGAGAGAGAAGGGGGAAGCAGGCTCTCCGCTGAGCAGAGAGCCCGATGTGGGGCTTGATCTCAGGACCCTGAGATCATGACCCGAACTGAAGGCAGAGGCTTTAACCCACTGAGCCACCCAGGTGCCCGTGGGCAAAAATTTCTTAGAAGTAGAATTGCTGGTCATGAGGCATGTGAAGGTTCAATCTTACGAAATAATATTCAATTCCTTTCCAAAGTGCTTGCCTGATTTTAGACTCCTGCCAGCACTGTGGATTGCAGGCTGGTTTTAGGATAAATTGTAGGGACAACAAATATTGTAGGTGATCTGCTAGGGCTTAATCACATTTGTGGGTTTTTTGGGTCAGTGAGGCCACATGTTCCCTCAGGGTGCCAGGGCAAGACCGACTGACCTGCTCACGGTGGCCGGAGAGGCCTGCTCCAAGTCCGCTGGCTCAAAGATCAGACTCATCTTGGGGCTCATCTGGATAATCTCTCCACTCATTAAACACAGCTGAAAGTGCAAAGCAGAGGTGGGGAGGTCAGGCAAAGTGGCTAAATTCCATCCCCAAGTGAAAGGCCTCAGTGCAGACAGAGATGGTTCAAATTCACTCAACAAATATTTCTTGAGCACCAACTATGCATCAGGGGCAGGGAATAAAGCAGACAAAAATCCCTGTGCTCTTGGGATTTACATTCTGCTGGGAAGAAACAGATGACAGATGATAAACAAAACATACAGCATATAAAATGATGAAAGTGCTTTGGAGACAAATTAAATAGAAGAGGAGGCTGGAGAATGCTCAGCCAGGGCTGGGTGAGTTGTGATTTTAAAGAGGCGGGGTTGGCAGGCACTTGGATAGTTGAGTCAGTTCAGTGTCTGACTCTCTCTCTTTCTCTTTTTTAAGATTTTATTTATTTGAGAGAGAGAGACGGAGATAGGAAGAGAGAGCATGAGTGGGAAGGAGAGAGAGTAGTAGACCCACTGAGCAGGGAACCCAACGTGGGGCTCAGTCCCAGGACTCTGGGATCATGACCTGAGCCTGCTGAGCCACCCAGATGACCCAGGCGTCTGGCTCTTGACTTCAGCTCAGGTCATGATCTCCACGCTGGGCAGGTAGCTTGCTTGGGATTCTCTCTTTCCCTCTGCACCTCCCATACCTGCTCAGACATGCATGCTCTCTCTCTCTCTCAAAAAAACCCCAAACAAACTCACAAAATTAAAATAAATAAAGAGGGAGGTCAGAGAGTCACTGAATTTTAGCCTTAGATGGAAGATCAAGAAGTTATCAAACTACGGCAAGTGTCATGGTGCTTACTCAGTTTTTCACATAGAACTTAACTGCACACCTTCTTCCTGTTTTATTTGCTTGTTTCCCATGAGAGACTCTTTCTGGAATCTGTCATGGACTAATGTAGGCCTAGAAGGACAAAAACATCTCCACAAATCCTTTCTGGAATGGAAAGAAAGGCCACCAGAAGTCCTAGTGTTTAGTAGGTATGTCCCTATAGAAAGTAGTGCAAATACACGGGGCAGCCTCAGTGTATGTACAAAGTTAGTGGTACTGCTTCCCATTTGACAACATGGGTTCTAGTGAGATGGTTAAGACATAGGATTGCTTGAAGCTTTAGTCTTTCAGGGGCAAAGAGAAAACCCCATCATTCCCTGCTGCTCACCCAATTCTGCACTTAAAAATTCCCTTGTACATTACTTGGCCTACATAAAACACACCTGGAAACAGGCCACTACATGTGTCTCCAGGAAGGTCACAGCTCTTATGGGGCTGATACCACCAGCAGTGTCATCTCTGAATACCAAGAAAAGTAAAAGAGACCCATATCTCTCATAGTAGTTTGATTTACACCCAGGGACTAGAAGAGTCATCAGGAAATTCACTGATCAGCACTCTTTATACTTATCTCAAGAGCAACAAGTACATTTGTACAATTAGTTTATATAACATAGCCTATATCACATAATAAAACCTTTGTATTTCTATGTTATGTAGTCAAAATCACGCACGTGCTATAATTAGTTTGTGTGTGTAATTTGGATAATTAGGCCTTCCATTGTTGAGCATGACTCACTCATAGTCCTGTGAAATTTTAATGCAGTAGGAAACTATATTTTGATTTGATAATCATGTATATTCAGAATAGAAACTCTTCCTTAAAATGGTGACAAATTTTATTTTATTTTAGCCTTCAGTAAGATAATGCTTGTTCTATGCCAGGTGCCATTGGAAGCAGCTTGCGAATATTAACTTATCTCATCTTCCTGATTAACACTATGATGTAGACACTGTTGTCCCCATTTTACAGATGATGAACCTTACTCAGTTTCTCTTACTCAGTTTTTCACATAGAACTTAACTGTACACCTTCTTCCTGTTTTATTTTCTTGTTTCCCATGAGAGACTCCTTCTGGAATCCATCATGGACTAGTGCAGGCCTAGAAGGACAAAGATATCTCCACAAATCCTTCTGGAATGGAAGAAAAGGCCATCAGAAGTCCTAGTGTTTAGTAGGCATGTCCCTATAGAAAGTGGTGCAAATACATGGGGCACATAGCTTGCCTGGGTTCATTCAGCTGGCAAGTGGCAGTGTAGGGGTTGAACTCAGGCTGTCCGGCTTGGGGTCCAAGCTCTTTAGGCACTATGCTTATGGTGGCAGAATGTTTTTTCCAAAGACTGCTACAGTGATAGCTCCCATCCTGTGTGTGCTTTTGCCAAGTGGCCTTGCCCTACTCCATCAAGAAGTGGAGCCTCTCTTGGGGCGCCTGGGTGGCTCAGTGGGTTAAAGCCTCTGCCTTCGGCTCAGGTCATGATCCCAGGGTCCTGGGATGGAGCCCCACATCGGGCTCTCTGCTCAGCGGGGAGCTTGCTTCCTCCTCTCTCTGCCTGCCTCTCTGCCTACTTGTGATCTCTGTCTGTCAAATTAAAAAAAAAAAAAAAAAAAAAA
>ML110264.1:23956-63519 GCA_003697995.1 Taxidea taxus jeffersonii | reverse complement strand
AACCCCTTGAATCTGGGCAGCCCCTGTGACTTCTTGGACTCATGGAATTGAGAAAAAGTGAAGCTATGCTAGTTCCAAGCACAGCTCTCAATTTCCTGCAAGCTGTCACTTCCTGGCTTTTGGAAAAGTTAACCACCGTGTAAGAAGTGGACTACTCCAAGATCACTAAGTGAGACACCCAAGCCAACTGGAAAGGCCTGGAGGATGAGATACTATCTGAAGAGAAAGAGACAGAGAGAGATATGCAAATGAGGAATGAGCCCTCAGGCACGGAGGGAGGAAGCCCCCTCGGGTGTGGATCCTCCAGCCAAGGCTATCTTCGCTGATAACACAATGATTAGCTGAGCCCAGCTAAGCCCTTCCAAAGTTTATAATCCACAATATCATCAACAAAGTAAATGGTTGTCTTAAGTCTCTAAGGACACAGCAATGGATAACCAACGCCCATCCCATATATCAGGCACTATGTCTGTGCTACTTGGTTAATTGCCAATATCCTTGTTTTATTACTACCTTTTTACAAATGAGGAAATTGAGGTTCAGAGAGGTTATGTGACTCGCCCAATACAACAGCTCAATTCTAGAGCTAGTGGTCCAATAAGATGCCAATGCCAAGGCTTTTAACCATGATGCAAACTTATCCCTAAACACACATAGCTTACCCACTACAAGTACAAATGGAAGCATAACTCATAAGCTGTTACTTTCTTATGGGTCATTTATTCTTTGTTTAATAAATGTATGTATTATATAGTTTTGGTTAATTACTCACTTGAATAAGAGGATTTACACCTTACCTATGTAAAATTGATAGGAGATTCAGTAGTACCTTTTTATTGTCATCCAGAACTGTATTCATATTTTCGATCCAAACAGCATCTACTGGCCCATCAAATATAATCCACTTGCGTTCATCAGATATGGAAGACGCTTGCTCCCGGAAAGTATTGGCGAGGATACCGTCTGTCCATTCATGGCTCACTGGGTCAAAGCACCCATAGAGCTGCCCCATGGTGATGGCCTTGGGGTTGATGATCTTGTACTCTACGGCAAATTCGTCCATCTGTTTGGCTGGACAAGAAAGTCCAATATGAGTTACAAAGGCTCTGTTGAGACCAGAACATTAGAGATAATGTCACCTCGAAGACCAACCAACCTTCATGAGTATGTCCTTCAAGGAGAGTCCTTATAAAATTCGTACTCAGTCCTTATAAAAATTACGATATCTGGGTAGGCAATGACTTAAATTGTTAGGTTCTTTTGCCTATTAGTTTCTCACCGTATTTTCTTCTGAGTCTCATTTCAAATAGGGCAAATGTGCTGGTCAGATCCAAAGAAATCTGCCTGAGCCTAAATGAACTCAAGCAGTAAGGGACTCAGAGAGGTTCATGCTACCAGGTGTCTTTATGTACCTGGCTCTCACAGCTACCCTAAGAAACTTGGCTTTGACTTGTGATGAGGAAACAGCTGACATTTAAAAGATTCTGGAAAATACTGGTTACTTTTCCTCTATCTGAAGGACTGAAGTACAGCTCTGAAACCTCTTCTTTAGCTGTTCATCAAGTGGCCCCTGAGACATTCACACCATTGTCACCCAGAACTGTATTCATATTTTCGATCCAACACAGGCTAAGAGGTGGCACAGGCTGATAGGTGGCACATCTGGTGCATGTGATAACAGACCCGAAAATAACCAGACTTTTAATGATCCTTCAAAGTAAGGGGAAGTTGGAGTACCTGAGCCATGAACTAAAGAAAGAACCATTTCTGCAGAATCCCAAGGCAAAACCAATGGGATAGCCTCTTTTCTCTGTTTAGTTTCCTAAACTGGGTTCAAATGACCAGAATATTAAGTTTGAAACACCTAATAAGTTACTAGGGCCAAGTTAGTCTCCAAAACAAAAAACTGCAAAAATTCAACATTAACTCAATCAACAAATATTATTAGAAAAAACATGTTAAGATGAAGGACTAGCAGGGAATGTGGAAAGAGAAGGCATTGCTTTTCAAAACCACAGGCTTGTTGTGCACCTGGCTAGCACAGTTGGTTGAGCATCTGAGCATCTCGGTTTCAACTCAGGTCCTGATCTCAAGGTCTTGAGATCAAGCCTTGCATTAGGCTCAACACCAAGTCTGCTTGGGGTTCTCTCTCTCTCTTTCTCTTTCCCTCTCTAAAACAAAGAAATAATTCTTAAGAACAAACATATAAATGTATATATAATATATATAAATATAAATAGATACCTTTTTATAAAAGAAAAAAACCTCAAATTGTTTTTCTGGCAATGCATGTAGCTTCTATTTGTTGAGCAGGAACTATGCTAGGTTATTTTCCCGCATAATCTCATTTAATTCTCACAACAATCCCATTTCACAGATGGGAAAACAGAGGCTAAGAGAGGTTTAGTTATTTGTCCAAGTTCTGGGTCTGATTCAAAAATCTGAGGTTTTATCTTCTACATTAAATGGAAGGAGGGAAGGAAGGGGAGCAAAGGAGGGAGAGAGAGAGAGAAGGAAGGGAAGGAGGGAGAGAGGAAGGAAGGAAGGAAGGAAGGGGAGGGAGGGAGAAAAAAGGGAAAGGGAAGGGAAGGGAAGAGAAGGGAAGAAGAGATGAAAAAGGAGAAAAAAGAAATCATGAAATATTGGCTTTCAGAATAATCTGTTCAGGACAGTGGCAGGAGTTTCTCATTGGAAAGCCTTTGGAGAAGCCACTATTCAGCATTTGAGAAATTCAAGAAAATTCCTCCACTTAATGACATGCACATAAAATCCCTGTTAGAAGCTCCCCCACCCCCTACTTTTATTTTCTGCCTACAGACATCTGTATGCCAGGTTCTATTTCTGGCTCTGACATCACAATCCAGGGATGGCAGGACTAACAGTCTGGCATTATCTCCACAGAGCCAGCCAACCTCCTGGGGACTCCTGTACTCCTGGGAAGCCAGGGATGTGAGATTTACCTTCATATAAATCATCCAAAGCTGCAGCCAACACTTTATAAGCACAGGTCTTGCCACCCATGGGGTCTCCAACAATCATAAAGCCATGTCTTACCAGCATCATCTCATAGATCTGGAAGAAGACATCATTTTAAGCAGTTAATCCTTGCAAACCTCCCCGAAATGCAAGCTAGTCAGAAGTCAATGACAAGGGGCGCCTGGGTGGCTCAGTGGGTTAAGCCTCTGCCTTCGGCTCAGGGCACGGTCTCAGGGTCCTGGGATCGAGCCCCACATCTGGGCTCTCTGCTCAGCAGGGAGTCTGCTTCCCGCCCCCCTCCCCTTCCTTTTTCTCTGCCTACTTGTGATCTCTCTCTCTAAAAAAAGAAAAAAGAAAAAAGAAGTCAATGACGAATGAGGGACCAAAAGGGGATTCCCACAGTCACTTCTACATCTGATGATCTATAGTTTAAATATCTTTTGGATAGGGGCACCTGGGTGGGTCGGTTGGTTAGTGTCTGACTCCTAATTTTTGGCTCAGGTCAGGATCTCAGGGTCGTGAGATTGAGCCCTGTGTCTGACCCTGTGCTAGGCTTGGAGCCTGCCTAAGATTCTCTCCCCCGCCCCCGACTCACTTGCACGTGCTCTCTCTCAAATACATACATACATACATACATACATACATATCTTTTGGATAAATAAGTATATGTGTATGTTTCATATTATTTAAGAAATAGGAACTTCTATTTGCTCTGTACCTACCAACGTGCTAAGTAAGCATCAAGTGACTTACCAAATTATTTCATTTAATCCACTCAGGTATCATTAACCACCTTCTAGTGGTGGGAATACTGAGCCTGAGAGAGGTTAAGTAACTTGTCCGTGCTCCTCATTGGTGGAGCCAGGATTTGGACACATGGCTGTCTGACTTTACTGCCTCTAATATTTTCATTAGGCCATTTCTATTTGCTTTTAAAGGGGAAAAGGAAACAATGGTCATTTTAGCAAATTGCACTTAAATTGGAAACTTCCTTTTTTGACGATTAAATGCAGTTCTGACTTGATTAGAACTCTCAGCAGATAAAAGGTATTTTCCAAGCCAGGACCCATGCTGTCAAATATAAATGATCCTCCCTGTTATTGGTCCCGGGGTGGTCATGCGACTTTACCAGTTCAAAGCTAATCTTGAGACCTATGCTGAAGCTATTTGGAGAGCAATGCTCTTCTTCCTTCTGGGCTTGAACCTGAGATAATCAAAGACTGAGGCTGCTGGGGACCCAACCAAGAATGAAGTTGTAAATCAGAGAACCCAGAAATGAAGAGAAATGTTCTTGGATCCCACTGTGTCTAAGGTCAACTGACACCTGGGTTTTCAAGTTAGGTAAGTGAACAGATTCCCTTCTGTTGACTAAGGTGGTTAGAGTTGGGTTTGTATCACTGGAAACTGGTAAAGTCCTGACTAGTTCAAACCCAATGCCTCCAGAGGTTTTGTTTCATACCCAAATTTAAAAAAAGGAATCCCAAGGGATATGATCAGAGGAAAAACAGTGAATTTCAACTTCAGCTCCTGGAAGTGAGACCTGAAGGCACCTCCGACTCTAACCAGGCACCACTGATATCCATCATTGAGTTCTAATCTATCACAATTCCAATTCCTGATTTCTCTGTATAGTCAAACAGGTGCATCCCTATAGGGATGCAGGGAACAAACCTGGATAATTTTCCCAATAAACCAAGGTACTGGTTGGAGCTTCATCTTTTTGATGTTCTCATTCAGCACTTCCATAAAAACTTCATAGTCTGGCTTTGGGAGAACAACTCCAGGAAACAAGTCTGATATAATCCCCTGTTAATAAGAATTCGAGAGAAGGTGGAAAGGATGAATTGTCAGAGGTATGACCTCCACATTTTCTGAAAATGAGATTTACAGATGGCAGAAATCTTTGTAAAATTCCAAACCTCATTTTTCTATGCCAAAACTCATCCACAATTGCAAAGTCCAATACTACCTGTAAGACATGATTTCCCTCCCAAATAAATTTACAAGGTGGCAAAGATTTAATATGTCTGTATTATCTACCAATTAATGTACTAGGAATGAATAAGATAGTCATGATTTCTGTATTTATGGAGCTCCCAGCCTGATTAGGAAGAGAGGCATTAAACTGATTACAAAAGAAAACTACATTTGGTTAAGACAAAAAGTTACCCAAACCCAACAGCAGATGTTATTCTATCAGTGATCATTGTTAGTAAAATCAGGAACTAGACAGGGATAGTGCTAGCACTATGATCAAACATTTGGGGGAGGGTATCTGTTGGTGGGGTTGCTGGTTGGAGATGGAGAGGGTGCCAGAGACACAGTTCATCTTCAGAAAATGAGTCTCAGGACTTGGTCGAGGTCCCAAACCCCTCACCTGAAACAGAGGGACATCTTGAGCCAAGAACTTGGCCAGGTTGACATCAAGCAAAGCCCGAAGCAACAGGACACTCTCATCCTCTTCAGGATACTTGAGCTTCAGGTTGCCAGCGGCAGTGAGCACAGACTTGACTGCCCTCATGCCATAGTCATAGTGATGCTGTGAAGACAGCTGCTCTGAGCACAGGCGGTAGGTCGCGACAATCTTCTGGGCAAGACTAGGAGGGCAGAGACACCACTGCAGACCACCAAAGAGCACCAGCTTCCAGCCTGCAGACATTCCCATCATCCCTGTGCCCTGCCCCTTCAGGAATCAGGCTTGCTCATGGACTTGATGGAGAAGCCCTATCATCTGAAGTCCTTTTAATAGTTACCATGATGAGCTAAGGAAGCATTTTGACTCTTTCAAGGTTAGGAGGAAAAGAGCAAGCACACACATATATGTATAAAATCTACCGTAGAAGAAATTATGTGTGTAATATTTCTCTGAGTATATGAACGTGAATGTATAAGTACACACACACACACACACACATGCGTGCACGCATGCACGCACACATTTTGGAAGAAACATTAAACTACTAACAATGTTAATCCCCAGAGTGTGGGACTCAAGGTCACTGAGTAGAAACTCCCTTTATTCACTTCTGTGACATGACATTTTTTTTTCATGTTCATGCTTTACTTTTTGAAGTCAGTAAATGTTATGATGATAACAATGTTAATTCCAAATTATATTAAAATTTTCCTATTCGATCTTGGAATAATTTCATGTTTTAAAGTCTTGCTTTAAGCTGTGTGTGTGCGCGCGCGTGTGTGTGTATAGCAGGGCTGGGATAGAAAGGCCAATTTCTTTAAGAGAAGTCCAAGTATACATAAAGAGAGAGGAGGGCATTTCTTGGGAATCTGGGCTATTTCTTGGCCAGGAATGTGGTCAGAACAAAAGCCAGGGCTATGTACTTTCAGATGAACTAGGGAATGGAAGTCCATTTCTCAAGTTTCTCTCTTTTCTTCCATTGGGCAACCTATCTTGAATCCAACACACAGAAGGCACTTTCAGAGCCTTTAGAATCTACTGGAAAGCCAATGTAACATACCTTCTAGAGTCCAGAAACCCCATGGAGTAGAGGGAGATTTCCCCAATTAGGGCGTAATCTGGCACCATCATGGCTACTGTCCGGAATAAGGCCTAGAAAAGAAATAGCGATTGAGAACCTGAACACATTCAGTGAGCAATGGGTGGCGGTATGTCTACAGATGCAAAGAAAAGCAGCATGGTTGTTCAGGCCACTCCAGTAAGATGAAGGAAGGGAAAGTGGGAGGAGAAGCCAATGCAGAGGGACTGCCTTTGTTGGACAGATCCACTGCTCAGCCAACTTCCCTACTGATGCTGGCTAGGTACTTATCATCACACCAGGTCCCTCAATGGTTATGTGGAAGGCCCTAGGCACTGGTATTCTAACAACACCTATTCTCCTATGCCAAAGGAGCATCCTCCAACCATCAGACCCTTCCTCTGTTCAACAGGGACATGGGAACTCAGTTAGGAATGCAGGACCAATATGTATCAGAAGAATCTTGAAGTCAGACAGATCTTGATTCGCATCATGACTCTGCTACCTAGTGGCTGTGGGCAAGTAATGTAACCCCTCCAGTTACTTCATCTCAAATGGGCCAGCAACCGTACCATTCTCATGAGAACAAATGATATCATATAGGTGAGGTGCTTAGCACAGTGTGTGGCAAACAGTGAGAGATCAATAAACATCAGCTATTGATATTACCTTGGATCTTAGAGGAGAAGTCAAGGAGTTAGTTAGAGGTAGAGCCAGGGCTAGAACCCAGGCTCCCTGACACCAACCCCTGGTGTTTTCTACTATACCACACTATCTCAAGAAAGCTACTTAGGCAGACCTAACAGGCTTGTTGGCTGGGAGCACTGTGTGTGTGTAGCGGGGAGTGAGTCACAACAGTTGAGTGATAAAAAGAAGAACTGTGGGTCCAAATTCTATTTTGGTACTCACTGGCCTATGCTGGCCTAGAGGGGAGGAGCCATTCCCAAGATCTCCCTGACCCTTTTCCATCTGGAGGGTGGAAAGAAAGTGGATGTATTTCCATCAGGTTAAGTACTAATGTGGGTTCGGCTATGTCTCTCTTGTATCTTTGGTTCAATGGGATGGAGCAATGACTTAGAAGAAAATACATAAAGAAGCAAGCCTGGAAGCCTCTCTCTGGTACCTCTTTTCATGTGGTGGGGTTGCTAGGGTCTCTTCCCACAGGAGGAGATCAAGCCATCTTGTACTTTGGGGTTTTTCCTCTCTTGAGAGCAGCAGGCTAAGGTCATCACAGCCTATTCCCTTGAACATGGCCTTGGTGACTCTCTCTCTTCCCTTCAGAGGTGCTGTCCTTCTCCACTAGTAGCAGGACCAAGGGCTATTGCAATGCTATAACTCAGGCCAGCTAAGCAGTAGGCACTGGGGACATACATACTTCCTTATCATCTCTGCAGCTGGCTGGAACAGCTTGTTTTGGTATGGACACCACCTTGGCTTAACCATAGTAATAAAGGGGAGCTCTATGTGGTTCAGCCTAGGGTTTTCTGTTGTTGTTGTTGTTTATTTGCTTGTTTTAAGATTTTATTCATTTAGGGTGCCTGGGTGGCTCAGTGGGTTAAGCCTCTGCCTTAGGTTCAGGTCATGATCTCAGGGTCCTGGGATTGAGTTCCACATTAGGCTCTATACTCAGCAGGGAGCCTGCTTCCCCCCCCCCCACCTCTGCCTGTCTCTCTGCCTACTTGTGATCTCTCTCTGTCAAATAAATGAATTAAATCTTTAAGAAAAAGATTTTATTCGTTTATTTGAGAGAGAGAGAGAGACAGACAGACAGCACAAGTGGGGAGAGAGGCAGAAGGAGAGGAAGAAGCAGACTCCCCAGTGAGCAGGAAGCCTGACACAGGGTTTGATCCCAGGACCCTGAGATTACGACCTGAGCCACCCAAGCGCCCCTGGTTCAGCCCAGGTTTCCCAGAGCTCTCTGTGTCTAACTTTGATGCTGTCTTATAATGAGATGCTTTTGTTTGGCCAACAGGGACTTTTTTTTTTTTTTTCATTGAGCCAGGATCACAAAATCAGATTACATGTAGAAATTCAAATTTCTGGTTTTTCCTGAAAGATGAGAGGACCTGACAATTCCTGCCTGGCAACAGTAGGCTGGGGCTAAGGAGGGGCTGCTGCTCTAGATGGGGCATTTGTCAGAGTCCTTATCATGCTCAGCTGGTTCCTCCCACTTATATTAGCTGTCTGACCCCCTGCAGACGAATTGGTGACCCTCACCCCAGTGTCCATTGTTTCCTAATTGCCATGGTTCATCCTGTATATATATATACAGCCCTCCCCTTGACACCTTGTTGGGGGTGTAGTTATGTTCTGGGGCCTATCTTACCACCATTGTTGCTCCACGACTACTTCTCACGGCCAAAAAATGCCACTCACTATTTGCCTTCTCCATGAGATCCCTGGTTACTTCCAGAGGTTTCTATACCATACAGTACACACAGAATTTATACACGCTGACATTTACCTTGAGGTTATCTGGGAGCTCAGCCCTGCCAGCGTACCCGGGGTTCATGGTGATGAAGACAGCACAGGTTGGGTTGAGAGAGAGCTCGGTGCCTTCAAAGATGAATGTCTTCAGCTTCCGGATGATGGCCTGTTGAATGCTGAGGATCTGCTGAGCCACCACAGACAGCACTTCTACCTGGGGTGAGAGTGGCTTGCTGATGCAAGCTCCTACTGTGACAGCCATCACCCCACGCTGCCCAAGACCCTCTCGCTTGGCGATGACAAAACTCATCTGAGAACCAGACCTTCACATCAAAATGAGGAGAATGATTTGGGGTTTTGGTAAAGAAAAAGAAAATTGGTGTGTGTGTGCGCGTGTGCGTGCGCGCGCGCGTGTGTGTGTGTGTTACTACTTTCCCTAGTATTTTATCTTTGTTCTAGCACACAGCATAATGTTTGACCCCTCGTATGGATTCAAATAGAATTGATTGGTTCTAACTGCATGTTTACATTTCCTGACCTAAAGTCCCTGCCCAAATAGAATTAATCACCACCTCTCTTTTGTGATGGCTCCTTTATACCATGACGATAGACTTCTATCATTTTCTATTTGTTTTGCTTAACTTTTATTTGCCTTTGCTTTGTATCACTCTTTTCTTACTTGGCTTTGTGTCCTGAACAACTGCAGAGTATCTGACATACTAGCTGCTCAATAAATTTTTGAATGAGTGAGTGAATGACTGCAATGAGGAGGTTTATGTACTTTGTCTTCCTGGGACTGTTTTTGTTTAGCTCGTTGAGTACTTACTCTGTGCAGGGGTCTTAGAGGACACATAAGGCCCTGTCATTGAGGAGCTGAGAGCCCAGAAAAAGGCCCCTGCATGTCCAACCCCTGCTTTGCAGGCCAGTTGCTGCATTACCTCAATCCTGTTGAACTCATCAAAACAGGCCCATGCTCCAGCCTGGGCCAGCCCCTTGAAAAACTTCCCCATGGCTTTGTAATCCAGACCATCTGAGCAGTTGAAGACCACACACTAGAGAGAGGGAAGATGTGGGCACCATTAGGGATGGGTTCTCTCCTATCTGAATTACTCTGCACATGAAATACAGGTAGGGCTCCTTTCTTCCTATTCCACTGCAGGAGCTGGGGTCCCACTTTACCTCTCCCCCTAAACCATCTTGAACTTCATGCCAACTCTCCTGGACAGGAGTCCAGAGAGGAATGGGAAGAGAGGTTAAGAATAGACCGCGGGACGCCTGGGTGGCTCAGTGGGTTGGGCCGCTGCCTTCAGTTCAGGTCATGATCCCAGCGTCCTGGGATCGAGTCCCACATTGGGCTCCTTGCTCGGCAGGGAGCCTGCTTCTCTCTCTGCCTCTGCCTGCCGCTCTGTCTGCCTGTGCTCATTTGTTCTCTCTCCCTCTCTCTCTGACAAATAAATAAATAAAATCTTTAAAAAAAAAAAAAAAGAATAGACCGCATTTCCCTACCTGCTTGGCCAAAGCTTTGGCCAGATCTTTGGTGGTTTCTGTCTTGCCTGTACCAGCTGGTCCCTCTGGAGCTCCCCCAAGGTTCAGCTTCAAAGCCCCCATCAGTGTCCTAAAGGGAAAAAATAAGAATTTGGTGTCCAATGGGGTGCCTGGGTGGCTCAGTCAGTTAAGTGAATAACTTGATTTCAGCTCAGGTCATGATCTCAAGGTTGTGAGATCAAGCCCTACATTGGGCTCTATGCTCGATGTAGAGCCTGCTTAAGATTCTCCCCCTCCTTCTGCACCTTCCCTGACTCTCTTTCTCTCTTAAAAAAAAAAAAAAAAAAAAGAATTTGGTGCCCAAGTCCTAAGACACAGGAAAGAAATGAACTTTTGCTTTATTTTGTTCTGACTCATACAAATAGCTTTATTTTTTTTCTGCACAGGAGTGTTTAAGAAGTGGCTATTGAATAACAGGTGAAATAAATGCATTAATATTTCTCTCACTGGATTATGAACTCTTGATTTCAGGATCTGTATTTCATTCAGTTTGGTAAGAGTAGGGCAAAATAAATGTTAGAAATTAATGATGTGTTCTTCACTTGTGGCTCTACAGCCCTTTTATGAGCCTCTATGGTTTCAGGTAACACTCCATCTTATACTCATCCAACTACGTCTCTGTCCCCTAACCCCATTAGGCTGAGGGTTTCTTGATGGCATGCATGGTGCACAGGAGTGTTTAAGAAGTGGCTATTGAGGGGCACCTGGGTGGCTCAGTGGGTTAAAGCCTCTGCCTTCAGCTCGGGTCATGATCCCAGGGTCCTGGGATCTGAGCCCTGCATCGGGCTCTCTGCTCGGCGGGGAGCCTGCTTCCTTCCTCTCTCTCTGCCTGCCTCTCTGCCTACTTGTGATCTCTGTCTGTCAAATAAATAAATAAAATGTTTAAAAAAAAAAAAGAAGTGGCTATTGAATAACAGGTGAAATAAATGCATTAATGAAGACCAAAAATCACAGAACACAGAAAATAAGTGATTGAGGGCTTGGAATGAAAAAATTCTCAAGAATTATCTTTATGATTACAAAAAATTCCATTTTAAGGAATATACAAAAATCAAAGAAAATCTAAATATCACAAAGTTGACACATTCACAGAGGTCAGATTTCTAAGGGCATGAGTATCAAGAAAAGTATAAAGCATTTTGCTCAGCATGGAATGACTACGTCTCTCTACCAGACTGGCGGGCTGAGCTTGGAGACTCCTTGCCAGAGTCCTTCATCTGGCCCCTTTTCTATCTTTCCTTCATGCAGTCTCCAGGCACCATCCTGATTCCTGCCATCAGAGAGCTTTCTATTTAAGTACTGTGGTATTTTTAAGGGCAGGCATCAACATTCTGCTTGTTGGTTTGGCCACATTAATTTGCATTAGGACTCCTACTGGGTTCTCATTTCTGGCCTAAGGCCTAATTTCCATGCCCATCTGTGGGACCATGGTAACTAAGGGCAAAATTCTAAAATCTGAGAATATGAAATGTAGATGTATAAGTCACAAACTCAAGATGCCCCACATCTTCTTCCCGAGAAACTTTTCCTTCTGGAATTGTTATTCACCCTTTGCATCTGGTGGGGAGGGGAAGGGCAGAGGTTACCTGTAGCAGCGGTCCGTGAGGGGCGTAATCACCAGCCGGGGGGAGTTCCCCAGGTACTCATAGCCATACAAGGCTTCTGTGGTGATCATCTGCACCTGCACGTCCTTTGAATCCCAGTAGTAACGCAGCTGGGAGATCCACTGGAAATCGTTCAGGTCACAGATGTTATCCTCAGATAACTTGGCCACCACGTCACGAGCTGTTGGGATAGATGCAGACATGGAAACACACAAATGCAGAGCTATCAGCATACTTCTATGCCCAGAGTGCATAGAGGAGATCTGAGGATATCATCCAGGCCAGCAGTCACTCTCCAAACAGTTTTGACTCAACCAGCCTCCCTGCCTACCCCTAACCTACACATAGCAATTTCTTTCACAGGCTGGTCTTTGCTTCACCTGAGAAGCCAGGCAGACAATCTGCTGTGTTGTCTGCGAGCAGTACAGCAGAGGCATCAAAAATGCATACTCTGGGGATGCCTGGGTGGCTCAGTTGGTTAAGCGGCTGCCTTCGGCTCAGGTCATGATCCCAGCGTCCTGGGATAGAGTCCCATATCAGGCTCCTTGCTCGGCAAGGAGCCTGCTTCTCCCTCTGCCTCTGTCTGCCTCTCTGCCTGCCACTCTGTCTGCCTGTGCTTGTTCGTGCTCTCTCCCTCTCTCTCTGACAAATAAATAAATAAAATCTTTAAAAAAAAATGCATACTCTGAAATCAGACTGCTGGGATCCTAACTCTGAATCTGCCATTAACTATGTGACTTTGGGCAAGTTGCTCAACCTTTCTATTGAGCTGCATAATCTGTAAGATGGGAATAACACAGTATCTACGTTATAGGGTTATTATAAGGTTATCAGGAGGATTAACTGTACATACAATTAGCCCTCGAACAACATGGAGGTTAGGTGTGCCCACCCATGGTACAGGAAAAAAAAATCTGCGTAGAACTTTGACTCCCCTCACACTTAATTTCTAATAGCCTACTGTCAACTAGAATCCTTACAGGTAATAGCCAATTAACACATCTTTTGTAAGTCATATATATTATGTACTGTATTCTTACAATAAAGTAAGCTAGAGAAAATATTTAAGAAAATCGCGAGGAAGAGAAAATACATTTACAGTATTGTATTTATCAAAAGAAATTCCCATGTAAGTGGACTTGTGCAGTTCAAACCCATGTTGTGAGGATCAACTGTATACACACACGTATATATATATACCTACACGTACATATATATGTACATATGTAAGTATCTACACATCTACACGTATATAGATAGATGAAAGGATTAGATACTGTTATCATTCCCAAATTCTTGGGGGACTGACCCCGAGAGCTTTGCAATATGTAGTTACCCCAAATGCTGTCATATCTCCAGTATGACATTTTTGGCCATGTTCTAGGCTTCCAGGATATCCTAGGAGAAAACAATCAGCTTGGCCTGATGCAGTTGGCAAGGGAAAGGGTCTCATGAACCTATGGTTAGATATAGTCTTTCCATCTGGGGGTCTGAGAAACCAGATGGGAGATATACTTCTGGGTTTCCTTCTTTCTCTCACAGGATTATGAGCCTAATTTAATCTTCTCACAATGATGGGAGGCCTTGATGTTGAAGAGTGCACATAGATTTCTAAGAATCATTAGCTATTTTTTAGGGAACTTTTAGGTGAGAGCTATTGAGATCTCAGAACTAGGACAGTAGGGGTGCCTGGGTGGCTCAGTTGGTTAAGCCTCTAACTCTTGATCTCAGCTTAGGTCTTGATCTCAGAGTCGTGAGTTCAAGCCCCAGGCTGAGCACAAAACCTACTTTTTAAAAAAAAAGTAGGACAGCAGCTCTAATTTAGTATCTCAGAAATAAAACTTTGTAAAGGGATGTTTCTGCAAGTCTACTGCCTGTTGGGGAGGGAAGTCTTTATGACAGTGAAATCCAAAACCCTCCAGAGAAGAGTCCTTCAAGATTATACCAACAGCTCTTCCATCCTTCCTGAGGAATTTAATTCCCCTCCAGGTTCTTGAGGGAAATCATAGAGTGGCAGCAGGAGTAGGGGTCTCCATGAGGGACCCAAGGCGAAGGCAAGTCTCAAGGAACTGACCTGGATGCCTGCATGATGCAGTGTGTATGTGCGTGTATGTTCCATGCATGCATGTGTATGTGCGTGTGTGCATGTGTGTGAACACAACCACCCTGGGCGGTAACTACACCTGCACTTCCTACCAAATGAAGATCACATTTTTCTTTCTTTCTCCCTGATTTCATGCTAGTCTATCCAAGAGAAATTCGATTGAAATGAGCATCAACCTTAAGGAGAATAAGATGCCATGAAATGCCAGGAGGAAGCTGGGTGTATGAACAAGAGAGACATTGTTTCCAAGCAACCAGCTAGTCCAGCCCTAGTTTCCTTGGTGGTGATGGAGTGAGGGTGAGGGGGTGGTTTGTTTTATATAAAGACCCCAGTTCTTCCTCCTCCTCCCCTTCTTCTTCTTCTTTTTTAAGAAAAGTGCTGGAAGGCATTATCTCTCCTGCTGACTCCTTGCATACACTGCCCATTTCCAGTCTCTTGGGTTTGGAATCAGACATAGAATTACAATTAAATCAATTACATCAAATTACAAAACAACCTCTGCTCCTTAGTAGCTGAATGCCTCTGGGTAAGTTATTTACCTCAGCCTCAGGTTGTTAATTTGAGAAGTGTGTATAAGTGAGATAATGTGTGTCAAGCACTTAGCACCGAGCCTGGCACCTGGTGAGTATTCAAAAATATCATCCACGGTTAGCCTCAAGAAATCATTCTAAGATGGTGAATCTCAGAAATGGCTTTGGCTGCCATTGTCTCGGTGAGAGCCCTGCGTGGAGGTTCCTGGAAACAAGGGTGGGGATGGGAGGGGAAAGCACACTGGAGAACCACAGAAGCTCTGGCTTCTCTCCTTACCTCCTCACCTCACTCTCAGTTGGAGAAGCCCCTCCCTAATGGCAAAGGGGACCCTGAATCACTCCCTCCAGGGAAGTGGAGAACGGCCAAGTTTGGCTGCTATTCTTAGACAGTCAGCAACGCCAGGGAAGCCTCCTTGCTCACCGTGGACATCGATGACCGTGAGGGCCCCGAGGGTGAGTCGAGCCCCACTGCTCAGCTTCCCTCGGACCAGCTGGACAATCTCTGCAATCTGATCGTTGCTCTTTTTCAGAAAGTCCTGGCAGGGGCATAGGAGGGGACAACTGGTTAAACTGGATTCTCCTCTGTAACCTCCTCTTGGGGAATGGCACCCTCTACCACCCCATGGTCCAAGCCATCCCTCCGGGTGCCTTTCCCTTACCCCTTTGTTAATCTCTAGGCGAACTGCAAATGCATTATGCTAATTGAAAGAAGCCAAATTTCAAAGGCTACATACCTTGATTTCATTGTTATGATACAGTGGAAAAGATAAAACTACAGGAGCAGACAGCAGATTGGTAATTGCCAGAGGCATGGAGCGGGGGAAGGAGTTGCCCGAAGGGGCTTGAGGGAATTTTGGGAGGGGGGCCTGGAACAGTTCCATATCTTGATTGGGATGGTGGTTACACAAAAGGATGTGTTTGTTCAAACTCAGAACTATAAACTAAAAAGGATAACCTTTACTGTATAGAAATTATGTAATAAATATGAATTAATAAAAAAACTGAAAATTTTCAGATTAAAGGAGACACAGGGGATGTGAAAACTAAACGTACATAAACGATAATCCTGGAATGGATCCTGGACCAGACCAAAAAAACATCAGTGGGGCAAATGGCTAAATTTAGATTAGCCAATTTAAAAGGTCTATGGATTAGATAAAAATGTATCTTGCATCAATGTTGGTTTCCTAATTTGGGTAACTGTAATGTGGTTATTTAAGATGTTAATGTTGGGGGGGCGCCTGGGTGGCTCAGTGGGTTAAAGCCTCTGCCTTCGGCTTGGGTCATGGTCTCAGGGTCCTGGGATCGAGCCCCGCATCATCGGGCTCTCTGCTCAGCAGGGAGCCTGCTTCTCCCTCTCTCTCTGCCTACTTGTGATCTCTGTCTGTCAAATAAATAAAATCTTTAAAAAAAAAAAAAGATGTTAATGTTGGGGATTAAGGGGATGAAGGGTGTATGAGAATTCTTTGCATTATTTTTGCAACATTATTTGCAAGGCTGGCATTACTTCAAAATAAAGAGTTAAAACACAAAAATAATTGTTAAAAAGGAAAAAAAAAATGGAGACTAACTTCATAGGTTCATAGCTCACCTTCCCCACTTCTTAGCTATGCAGGTCCAGGCAAATGATATTAACCCTCTGAGTTTCAGTTTCCTGATCTGTCGAGTCTAGATAATTACAACTACCTCTTGGAGCTATTTTGAAGATTAAATGAGATGGTGAAGCACTTGGCACAATGGGAATAAAGTACGCAGTAAATACTGATGGTTGTTGTTATTAATAAAGTACCTGATATGCAGCAAAAAACAAACAACTTTTCAGTGTTTTCCCACTGCCCTTGCTGTGGGTCTGGAAAACCCCTGGTGATAGGGCTGCTTCGCACATCTTTCTGAACCACACCCATGCCACAGCTATTCTGGACCCAAGTGCCTTCAGTTGCTGGAATGCACCATATTTTTCATCTTCAGACTTTTGCACATTCTGGTCTCTCTCTCTGGAACACTCTTTCTCCTGTTCTTTGCTTGGCTAATTCCTATTTATATTTTATGTCTCCTCTTAGACACCATTTTTTCTGGGAAATTGTCTCCACTTCTAATGTTTCTCTTATTTTCTCCTTCTTCCCCATGCTTCCTGGATCCCTGTACTTTCCTTATCACAATTCTAGCAAAGAGACTTTTTATCTCCCCCAGTAGACACCATGTCCCTCTCATTCAACTCTAATTCCCTTTGCCTAGTAGCATAATTCCAGCATGGAGCAGATGTCAAACAAATATTTGTTAAATGAACAATAGATGGATGGATGGATGGATGGATGGATGGATGGCGATCCCATACCAACACCTGCTTCCTTTAGGATGCTGGGCCACATTATTCAGCGTCCATATCCATCAGGGCAGGGGTGCATGATGGGAAGCAGTCTCCCTTTTTTATATGTAGGAAAACTGGGGCACAGAGATACAGTCACAAAAATCAGAATTTTTTAGTGTTTCAAAAATTTGAAATGAAATACATGAAAGCAGTTTGCAAGTGTCAAGTGCAATATGTTTGTAGGAATTATCAACATGGAATGTGTATAAATTTGAACCTTGGTCAAATGCTCATGTTCTAATTTTAAGGTACAAAGCAAAATACAGTAAAGTGAAATATTTTCTGGTCCACAGCCAGTCATCTATGGGGAGAAAGAACAGAAGGTCTGATGAGATCATCATGGGAAATGATACCATGGAGAAAAGTTTGGGAATCAAGTTACCATTCATTTCTTCAGTAAATATTTATTAAGCACCTACTATGTGCTCAGCATTGCAATAACCCCAGGAGATATAATAGTGAGCCAAACAAATATGGTCTCTGCCCTGTGGGGTTCATAGCCTGGGCTCTAGTACCGACTAACTTGCCAGCATCTCATTTAACTCGTCCACAATACAGTACTATGACATTGCAATACAACGTGGTGTACTGTGGCACATTGTATAGTCAAGGAGACTGAGACTCAGGTTAAGGAACTTGCCCATGGTCACACAGCTAACAAGGGAAAGTATCAGGATTTGAACCCAAGTCCATCTAGGTCTTGAACTCTCAAGCACTGGTTTCAATGGCAACAGTTAACCGGAAATATACAGGCCTGGATCTGAGGACAAGTAGGACTTGAGCACTCTTGGTCTCAAGAGAACATGGAAGGAAGAGCTGTAGGTGGGTTTGTGTTCAACTGCAGGTGGAAAGAAGTGGGTAAGAGTGGAGGAGGAGGGGAAACAGGACCAGGTGATCTTTTGGCCCAGGAAGAAAACCAGAGATCTCTGTTGGTGGAAATTCTACTAAGTTGATCACTGGAAACAAAGACTGATAAAAACTTAAAATACTGCAGCCTAGAATTTCTGCCTGGGAAGGACCAGGAGGGGTATTACACCAGAGAACTCTGCGGGTCGGTTCCAATGCCAAATTCTCCATCCCTCTGTCCCCATGAAAACCCTAACTTCTCTATGCCACGGTTAGATGCTGTGATTTTTTTATTGTTGTTTTAAAAACATGGCTACTTTAACTATATGTCATTCAGATTCTTTTTTTTTTTAAAGATTTTATTTATTTATTTATTTGACAGAGAGACAGAGATCACAAGTAGGCAGAGAGGCAGACAGAGGGAGAGGAAGGGAAGCAGGTTCCCTGCTGAGCAGAGAGCCCGATGTGGGGCTCGATCCCAGGACCCTGAGATCATGACCTGAGCCGAAGGCAGAGGCTTTAACCCACTGAGCCACCCAGGTGCCCCTGTCATTCAGATTCTAATCAAGCTCGATTCTCCTCCACTAGCTTCATGACATGCCCACTTACTGGTAGGGTCTTTTCCACCAGGGCTTGGGACACCTCCTTGGTCCAAAAGATGGAAGAGACACAGATAACCACTTGGCCTGGCCACTGCAAGACCCACTGATTACGACGTACCTGGGAAAGTGCAGAGGGTCATGTGGTATAGTCAGTTCATCCTGTGAGACCAAAACCCACTTCTGAAAAACATTCCCTACCGCCATATCCCCTCAACAAACACACAACCCTCCCCCACTCTCGGAAGCTACTAGACTTGACATCTTTGGGATGACTCATTTATGTCTTCCTCCCTGAATTTTTTGAAAAAAAAAAAAAAAAATCATCAACAATCTCATCAACTTTTTTTTTTCTTTTTCCTTAAGCTTCTAATCCAAGGATTTTACATAGTTACCATCAAGGTGTTGTTCACAGAGTTTTCATAACTACCCTTTCTGAAGGCTACACAATGTTGCAGTACTGGGCCAGTTTTCTTAGCCTTGCCCAGAACCCCAACCCCCCAAACTTGTTTTTAAACTATAGATGTGGCAAACTACACCAGAGGGCTGAAAGTGGCCTTGCCTTTGTTTTTGTAAATAAAGGTGTACTGTAACACAGCCACACCCATTCTTTACGGATCATCCACAGCTGCTTCCGCACTATCAAGGCCAAGATAAATAATACGTGGGGCCCACAGAGCTGAAGACAGTATAATAACATCTGTTTTACAGAAAACGTTTGCTGACTCTTGCTCTGGATGCAGTGGCATGAAGTTCTTCCGTACCGGTTGCCACTTTTCTTCAATTTAAATTTAAAAATTCTTCATTTTTATTTAAAATAAATCATGGGACAAAGGACTGGCCTTTCGTTTACAATGCAATACTTCTAAGAGGGACAGCAGGATCAGTACCCTGTACTTTACTAGGAAGGTGTTAACTGAATGTTCTTCGGTTCGATGGAAGTGGTCGTGGGGGTGAGGTCCTGAAAAGTAAGAAGAAAAGGCACCCAAAGTCACAGAGCACAAAGACCTGGTCTGCCTATATTTAACCTTGCTAGGAGCTGGCGGAAGAGTGATCACCAACAGTTCTTTTCTTTTGGCTTTCTTCGGTCATATCTGTTTCCCCTAATACTTGGGGAGTTTAATGAATTGTACTGTTCAAGGCATGTGTACTGTGAACGAAAAGCCTAGAGGCAGAAATGCTTAATTGGAAGGTGCTCTAAAAAGACCTCCTGCCATCATTTCATTTCACAGAAGGGACTTGCAGCTAGCAGCCAAAGGGTTCTGGCTAACCATCTTGTCTTGTGCCACCGGCTTCTAATTGTAAACGTTTCACCAGAAATATGTGCATCACCCCAGAATTCAGAGGGAAAGAAGAGAGAGACACAGCAGGGTCATGGAAGGGTCAGGTGTTACCCAGCAGGATCCGGGTGGGTTTTGGTAGAAGGCAGAGGGGTGCTTAGAATTGATCCATTTAATCTTCTCCCCAATGTTGTTGTTGCTGTATTAACACTCTGGCACCTGTATCCCAATTCTCATTTACCTGGACATATGCTTCAATCCCAAGTCTAATAACCTCCTGCATACTGGCCATCATCATCTTCTCCACCTGCTGGAGCCACTTCTCCACCATGCCCTACAGGGGTGAGACAAAGCAGCCACAAGTTAGCCAAGCCCAGAGGGAGGGATCATGGGCAGACCCAGCTTTCTCTCTGGAGGAAGGCTGGAGGGAGGTCAAAGGTCTGACCCACCCCTCAAGCCAATATTCTTTAATTACACATTTTATATTTATTTACTTATGTATATTTTTTTATTCTGAGAAGTATGTGTGATGTGAAAGGAAGAATAGGGAATACTTAACAGGTATTTCATGTCATTTTCTGAAACACAACTTCTCAGGAAGCAAATGATACATTTATGTTTCAGTTCATAAAATAAATTGCTAATTTCTAATGAACAGTTTCCAAACTTTGCTGTGCACTGGAATCATTTCGAGATTCTTAAAAAATATGGACACCTGACTTCCGTTCCTAGCCATTCATGCAACCTGGGCATTTGGATTTTTTTTTTTTTAAAGCTCTACAGGTAATTCAAATGTGCACAAATAATTCAGTTTTAGAATTTCAGGTCACTGTAGCTCTTAACTTCAGGCACCTGTTAGCTAGCTGGGGTCTATTTGGTAACGTGACTCCCGGTTATTACAACTTAGATGTGTGGCTGGCAAAATAAAGCCAAGAGTGCTTGTCCATTTCTACTCCACGGTGCTGTCATGTTCAGCAGGAGTGGGAGAAATTTACATTTTACTCATTATATAAGGACACTTTATAAAAACCTGAGTAAAATAGCATTGATTCCATAACTTTTTAAAAAAATATTGTATTTATTTATTTGACAGAGAGAGAACACAAGTAGGCAGAGCAGCAGGCAGAGGGAGAGAGGGAAGCAGACTCTCCACTGAGCAGGGAGTCCTATGCAGGACCCTGGGGTCACGACTTGAACCGAAGGCAGCTGCTTAACCAACTGAGCCACCCAGGCACTCCAATTTCGTGTTTTATTGACCTTTAAAAAACACCTACCCCATGTAAGCCTGATGATTCACAGACCTGTACCCCTGGGGAAAATAATATTATATGTTAATAAAAATAATTTAAAAAAACACCTACCCCAGCAAGCTGTCTGACCAGATCACTTTTTTTTTTTTTTTAAGATTTTATTTATTTATTTATTTGACAGAGATCACAAGTAGGCAGAGAGGCAGGCAGAGAGAGAGGAGGAAGCAGGCTCCCCGCTGAGCAGAGAGCCCAATGCAGGGCTTGATCCCAGGACCCTGGGACCACGACCTGAGCTGAAGGCAGAGGCCTTAACCCACTGAGCCATCCAGGCGCCCCCTCCTTTTTTTTTTGAGAGAGAGTGAGAGAGACAGAGGCAGACACACATGAGCAGTGGTGGGGGGGTGCAGAGCAGAAGGAGAGGGAGAGAGAGAATCTTAAGCAGGCTCCATGCTTAGCACAGAACTGACACAAGGCTCGATCTCATGACCCTGAGATAATGATCAGAGCCAAAATCAAGAATTTGACGTTTAACCAACTGAGCCACCCAGGTGCCCCTGAAACCAGATCGATTTTAACTGGGCTGTGCTCATGGAGATCTGAACAGCATCTGCTCTTGGGTCTGATGCCTCCTATTGCCTCCACATCAGGTTTGGTTGAAATCCTCCTATAAATTTAGTGGGTTGTGTGGACTGCAGTACAACCCCCATCGTAGAGATGAGCAACCCGAGACTCAGAAAGATTATGCAATTTTCCAGAGTCACCCAGTCAGTAAGCTGTGAAACTCAGGTGTTCCACACCTAGGCAGTAGGGAACTTGAGTCCAAGCAAGGGCTTAAACAATCAATATGCTCTCTGCCTCTCTCTGTATTGCTCTGCCAGGGAGAAAAGAATGAAAATGAGTAAGAGGAGAGTTACTTTGGCTTGAGCTGGGTAGATGTTCTGTTTGAATGGAACGGTTTCTTTTTCTGAACTGATCATGCCCACAATCGCCAGACTGCTTGTAAATTCTAGCTTGGCAATTCCTTCAAAGCATTTCTTCAAATGTGGTTGCACACGGAGGGGGTCCTTCGTCTCTGACAAGATCTCCAGCAGCTCATCGTTTGACAGGAAGAAGAACCTATTTCAAAGCAGATGAAGATGGCAACTGGAGTCTCTTTTGAGAATTTCTTTTCCCAACGAGGTGATACTCTCTAAAGGGAGAGGACACCCCAGGAACACCAGCCATGTTCTAGAGTCTTTTTAAAGGCACATTCCTTTTCACCATTTTTCATCTGGGGCATAGAGCATGGAGACAGTTTTGAGTCAGAGCAAGAGAAAGTAAAGATGCTGGTATATATGAATTCAATACAGTTTGGGCGTAGGATACTACCTTTTGGGAGAGTGGTTCTGAACTTTGGCTGTACTTTAGAATCACCTGTGAAGCTTATTTAAAAAACTCCAATGCCAAGATTGCACTGCCCAGAGTTTCTAATATAATTGATTTGGGATTGGGTCTGGGGATTGACAGACAGATTGATTGATGGATTTGAAAGATTTTATTTATTTATTTGACAGGGACAGACACAGTGAGAGAGGGAACACAAGCAGGGAGAGTGGGAGATGGAGAAGCAGGCTTCCTGATGAGCGGGGAGCCCAATGTGGGGCTCGATCCCAGGACCCTGGGATCATGACCTGAGCTGAAGGCAGACGCTCAACCACTGAGCCACCCAGGCACCCCTGGGGAATTTATATTTTTAAAATCCCAGGTGATTCTAATATACAGTCAGTATTGAGAAAGAGAGAGAAGACCTCCTTATCTTTCCTTATCTCAAAGTATGATATGTCACAGGTGTGAAATAAGAAGTATGCTATTAATGAACCTATCTGATGTGTACAGCAAAGGCAAAAGGAAATGTAGGTAAATTTAAATTTCCTTACATTTTATAGTCCATTGACAAATATTTGAGACAGGCAGAGTGTGACATTCCTCTAGGTACTCACAACTGTCTTAATGTTAATGCTTTGCTAAAGGCAAAAAGCAACCTTTGCTTGACAATAGCTGGATTAATAAGTGCAAGAGCTGGGACTCAAACCAAAGTCTGTTTAACTCCAAAGTCTAGGCTCTTAATAATGACTACTTTATCCCTTCACTTGGGTATTGGACCATGATGGTTGGCCACGATGTAGACTTGGCCCCTACTGGTATCCATTCAACCTCATTCTACGTAATGACGGTGAAGACTTGCCCTCCCCCTGAGAGCGGTCCTGTGGAGAATGGGGAACCAGGAAAGACTATGAAATAGGTTGGTAGAAGCCAACTCTCAGAATGAAAAAATGTAATTCTACCTATAAATGGGTCAAAAGGCAACTCCGAACATTAAAAAAAAAAAAAAAAAAGGCAACTCCGAACAAAAGGAAAGTACCAAATACCTGGGAAAAAACAGTCTCTTCTTCTCCAAGTAATCATTCAGCCCCTTCTGGATGTCCTCCAACAGAAGGTTGGCTTCTTGAAGCTTCTCAGCCATCCTTGGCTGGTCTGCTGCGACCAGAACCCTGGTATCTTTCACCTAGGTTCCATAAAAAAAAAGTGAGAATCACTATGGGGGTCCCAGATTCTGAGACTGATCATTGTAATGAGTGTACAACCAGTCCAACAAATACTGACCTCCCGTCCCAGCTAACTTAGCCTCCTAATCCTGCAAGGGTGAAATGCTCATACAATACGATTCTATTCCTTTGGACACATTTGGTTCCTCCTTTTACAAAAACCTTCCATTTTGTGCAACTCCTCGGAGTGATCTTCTATTTGTTAGATGTGATGCTACCTGATTTAGGAATTGTTTAATAAAGTCAATTTTCTCTTTAAAGTTTAAAATCAGCCAATTTGATCTTTAATAACTAAGATCAGTTGAATTTGTGTTACTTAATACTTGCAACCAAAAACTCTGAACTAATACAGAGTTGGAGGAAGCAGGATATCATGAATCCTGGCTCCACTTGCTGGGCAATATAAATGTCTACTAGAGCAGATAAATTTTCTTGAGATATGTTCTCTACAAGGGAGCCCCAATGGAGCACATTTGGCTTCAAAAAGGAAAAAGATATCATCTCTTAATAGATACTCCTGATTGCCTCATATATCCAGTGAACTCATCCTTCAAGGTTTGTTTCCAATGTTGCTCCCCTTTGGAGAACTTCCTTGACACTGCCAGGCAATGAAATCACTCACCTGTGTTCTAAAACCTGTTTGTGTATATTCCTACAATAGCTCTCCTATTTACCTAAGACTCTCTCCTCACAAGAGAGTGACTGGGCAGAAATCATATTCTAGTCATCTTCAAGTATTTTCTGTTAATTCAATGCTGAGTATCAAGTAAACATTTGTTAAATAAGTAACTGAATGGGGACGCCTGGGTGGCTCAGAGGGTTAAGCCTCTGCCTTCAGCTCAGGTCATGATCTCAGGGTCCTGGGATCGAGTCTCGAATCGGGTTCTCTGTTCAGCCGGGAGCCTGCTTCCCTACCCCCTCTCTCTGCCTGCCTCTCTGCCTACTTGTGATCTCTCTCTGTGTCAAATAAATAAATAAAATCTTTAAAAAAAAATAAGTAACTGAATGTAGAGGAGAATTTGAGTTCTAAAATGATCCTCAATCTATAAAAGTTTTATTGCATTATCCTGTGACAAAAGTCTCCTACCTTGTTAGGAATGAGAGCTAAATTATACAGACTGCTAACAGTTGCTTCTAGGGAGGTGGGCTTTCAAAAGGTCTCCATTCTCTGTATTACATATTTCTATGTTCGAATGTTTAGTAACAGTAAGTTTCAAAATCAGAAAAAAATTTATAAAAATATCAAATTTGGAAAAAATCTAGTTTACTTATAAATTTCAAGGGACATGGTTATGATGCACAATGAGGAACATCTGTATGGCATTCCACATTCCTGACAGTGAGATGTGCTAGGGAGTTAAAACCTTACCGCTTGGGACACGAGTGATTTCCAGTAACTATCAACGATGGAAAATTTCCTGCCCTCTTCTGGCATCTGGGCTATGATGTCCTCGGAACTGAAGATCGGTTCCAGGTATAGCCAGGTGGCTTGGCATTTCAACCAGGCATCCAAAATTTCCTGCACACGAACCAGCTTTTCTTCCCACTTCTGTGAATTTAGCATTTCGTATCTGAATCATTAATCTGCCACTCTGCAACACAGGCCCACTGACTGAACAAATGGGATGGATTCATTCATTCATTTGCTCATTCACTTGTTTAGCAAATACTTGTTGAGTACTTGCCCCCTATGTTCTGGTCATTGTTCTAGGCATCGTGGATTCAGCAAAGAAAGTAACTGATAAGCACCCTTGCCCTCATGTATTTCTTTTTCTAGTGGAATAATAATAATAATAACAGCCATAATACTTACTCTGTGACCAGTGATGGTCTGAGTGCTTTATGTAAGTGAAACCAATCAATCCAACAGATTTATGAGGGAGATATTATTATAAAACTCACTTTACAGATGCAGAAATGGACATACAACAGTTCAAGTAACTTGTCCAAGGCCACACTACAAGGGGTGAAGCCAGAATTTGAACCCAGGCAGTCTGGTTCCAGAGTCTGTGCCCTTAGCTTATGCCATTTCTATAAACAATGAGAAGAGGAGGCCAAACCTGTACCCTTGTGTAGTTTACATTCTAGATTACTCTAGCCCATAAAATACTTTCCAAATGTATTTTTATTCAGTGCATTAAAATCATCTCATCTTCTCTTTTGGCAGACTGTTGCAAAGACACAGTGTGCCATATGCTTACTTGGATGGTTATGACTTTCAGTCTTGTGTTATTTATTTTTTCCAATCAGGAAAAACTGAGCTTCTTTGTTAACTGAACTTAAAAATCTCCCTCCTCCAACAAACCCAGAGCTAATAATGAGACATCACAAACTCTCCACCTCATTTCCTCTTACCCGGCATTCTGCTTCTATTGGTTTGATGAATGGGGAGCCACACATGGTCTGGGTCTTTATCACGTGATCATCAAGTAATAACTGAATGTCATCAACTGCACACAAGATGCTTGTATCCTGCAAAAAAAGATTTGCCGAGCTGTCAAACCCACAAGACCCCTCCAATTTTCATGCTGATTTCCAAAGGCCCCACAGCTCTGATGTCCACCCAAGTGGGGCAGAAATCTGTCTCACAGAGGATGGAACTTCTATTTTCTCCCTTCAAAGTGTATGTGTGTGTGTTTTAAGATTTTATTTATGAGAGAGAGAGAGAGAGAGCGCGAGCACACAAGTAGGGGGAGGGGCAGAAGGAGAGGGAGAAACAGGATTCCCACTGAGCAGAGAGCCCTATGTGGGGCTGGATTCCTGGACCCCACGATCACAGACCTAAGGCAGACTCTTAATAATTGACCAAGCCACCCAGACACACTTCCTGAAAAGTAGTTTTTGTTTTGTTTTTGTTTTTTTCCTGTAAAGTGTTCTTAAAGACATTTATTCTCAACCTCTTTTGCAGAAATCAAATATGGTCCCGGCCCATACCTGCAACTATTATCTGTTGGGGATTGGCAGTGGGGTTGGGGGGGAGCATGTGGTTTTATACTCTTCTCTATGTTCCTACTTCCCTGGCCACTTGTTTTGCTGGCAAGCTGATCCTCAGGTGGGTTCAGCTGCTAATCTCAACGGTTGGTCCTTGACCTGTGGTTCCCAAACTGTGTGCTGAGAGGCTGCTGGGCACTGCAACCAACTCAGAAATTTCATTCAAAAATGAAATACAAATGTTTTTTCTTTCAATTTATATGTATTTTTCAAAAGCAGTTGTGGATAGGATACAACTACTTACTAGAGTTGTTTGAACCTAATTACTTCATAAACAAAGCTGTTAGGAATTTCTTTTGGCCCATGGAGGGGAACTATGAAAAAAGTACTAAGACACAAAAGGCGCCACAAACAGAAAAAAGTTGGGGAACCTCTGCCTATACTCTAAGCTTTTTTTTTTTCTTTTAAAGATTTTATTTATTTATTTATTTATTTATTTATTTATTTATTTGACAGGCAGAGATCACAAGTAGGCAGAGAGGCAGGCAGAGAGAGAGAGGGAAGCAGGCTTCCTGCTGAGCAGAGAACCCGATGCGGGGCTCAATCCCAGGACCCTGGGATCATGACCTGAGTGGAAGGCAGAGGCTTTAACCCACTGAGCCACCCAGGCACCGCTATACTCTTAAGTTTTTACTAGTAGTGCAGGTTACTGTACCGTGAAGGTCAGCTCCTATGAATGGCACTCTTTTTCCTGGGCCACCTTGGTGAGCCAAGCTGAGAAGAGTCTGGCCCTCTTCTGGCAGGTCTGGCCTTTCCGGCTCTGTTTTCACTTCTTGAAGCCTACATCTGGATGGTTAAATTGGGGCTAGGATATATTCTCTCATCTACCTTCTACCAGTAGCTCTGCACTGGAAGGTGTGTCTAGCTTTTAATAAAATGATAGTGTGACTCCCTTTGCCTGTCAAGCTTTGTCTATTAGCTGCATCACTCATCTTAAGATGGGCCCGCTGCAACTGAGCTGTTCCCAGCTTCCCCAGCTCCACCCCTCAACCCAGCCCAACAGCCTCCAGCAGTTTCTAATCCCATCAGGGGGTGTAGCACCAAGCTGCTGACACCCTCAGGTGCCTGGTCTCGCTGAGAGAGGCCCCAGTTCTTTTCCCTTGCTTTGGCTCAGCTACAGTTCTTATCCACACGAAATCGAGGCAACGTGACCATTCAAAGTAAAGCAGTGGAGAAGTCACAAAAAGATAACATGTAACTTGGGGGACAGGGAGATTCTCAACCCGCACTGCACGTTAGAAAAAACAGGGCAGCCTGAAAAGAAATATATTGTTTTGAGACGCTTTAAGCACTGTTGCCCAGGATGCTCCTGAAGGACAGTGGTGGGAAAGCCCTCCCTGGGAGGTGCTAATTCAGCAGTCTCGTTTAGTTCCTTTGCACTGACAAAGCTTGTTGCTCTGAATCAAAAGCCCTTTCTCATTTACAAAATGCACCCTTCCTGTGGGGCCTGGAAGGAAGAATGACTGGCACATGAAGGCAGATGGGAGGAAACAATCTAATGCACAGGATAGTGATTACAGACAACAAGACTGCATTAAAAACTCCAAAGTTGCTAAGAGACTGATCTTAATTGTTCCCACCACAAAAAAGAAATGATAATTATGTGACATCATAGAGCTGTTCGCTAACACTAGGGTGGTGATCATATTGCTATACATAAATGTATCAAATCAACACTTGTACACCTTCAACTTATACAATGTTGCATGTCAATTATAGCTCAATAAAAATAAATTTTAAAAAAAGATGTTAGGGATCCTTCCTTCCTGAGCTCTGTTGCAATTATGAATGACTACTCTCGGTAAGCTATAATAAATGGGCTGCTGTCAGGGGGCTGGGCGGTGGGACTGACACTCACAGTGTCTCTGTACTTCACGAAGTTGAATGTCATGTTAACCCAGTCTGACTTCATTTTCTCCAAGTTTTTCTCCAGTGAGTATTCCTTACTGGCGGCTGCACCAATGGGCTCCAGTCTAAAGAGAACATAGCAACAGCAACGTCAACGGGAGGAGGGCAGTGAAAACATGGCAAGCAGGAATTGCAGTTCACCCTGAAGACAAATTTAAAAGGCCCTTAATTCTACGAAAACGTTTACTATCCAACTCTAATATGTGCCAGCTAGCTCTGATGTTTTGCAGGGTTTCTTACCCTCAGCACTAGCAGCCTGTGGGCTATATTATGGGCTGAATTGTCCCCCCCCCCAAAATCACGTGTTAAAGTCCTAAATCCCAGTATCCTAGAATGCAAGGTTCCCTATTTGAGATAGTGACTTTAATGAGGTAGTTCAGTTACTGAGTAACGAATAGAGTTGTTGATCACTATACTGTACACCTGAAACTAATATAACACTATGTTAACTATAATGGAATTACAATTTTTTTATTTTAAAAATTTATTTAAATTCAATTAGCCAACATCGTTCATTTCAGGAGTGTTCAAAGATTTATCAGTTCCGTATAACACCCAGTACTCATCACACTGAAATTAAAATTTTAAAAAAGAGGTAGTTCAGTTAAAATGAGGTCATTAAAGTGGCTCCTAATCCAATATGATTTGTGTCCTTATAAGAAGGGGAGATTAGGGGCGCCTGGGTGGCTCAGTGGGTTAAAGCCTCTGCCTTCATCTTGGGTCATGATCTCAGGGTCCTGGGATCGAGCCCCACATCAGGCTCTCTGCTCAGCAGGGAGCTGCTTCCTCCTCTCTCTCTGCCTGCCTCTCTGCCTACTTGGGATCTCTGTCTGTCAAATAAATAAATAAATAAAATCTTTACAAAAGAAACATCAATTTGTTAAAAAAAAAAACAAAAAAAAAAAAAGAAGGGGAGATTAAGATAGACACACGCAGAGGGAAGACCATGCAAGGATACAGGGAAAAGGCTGCCTTTTGCAAACCAAAAGGATAGGCCTCAGAAGAAAACAATTCTGTCAACGCCTTGAACTTCTAGTCTTCAGAACTAGGAGAAAATAAGTTTCTGTTGTTTTAGCCACACAGCCTATGGCATTTGTTATAGCAGCCCTAGCAAACCAATATAGGGTGGGAGAGGGGGTTGTCCTATACATTATAGGATGTTTAGCAGCATCCCTGGGCTCTTCTCAAAGGAGACGCCAGTAGCAGACACCCCCTGTTCCCACCTCTTGTCAGCTGTGGCAAAAAAAATGTCTCCAAATATTGTCAAATGTCTCCTAGTTGGGGGTGAGGGAGAGGTGTCCTCAGTTGAAAACTACTCCTTTAAAGCCATTAAAACAAGACCTCCTTTTCCCCCATTTGCATTTACTCCTTACTCCAGAATTATTATTCTGACTTCCTATTTGAACCTTAGAACTTCTGTTAACCTACATGATGGCTTTGCTCTACTTCTTGACCCTAATTATTTTTGTTCCTTACATAATCTCTACACCCAATGTGGGTTTTGAACTCACAACCCCAAGATCAAGTCACATGCTCTACCAAAAGAGCCACCCACTTACCCCTGTCTGCACCTTTTTTTTTTTTTTAAAGATTTTATTTATTTATTTGTCAGAGAGAGAGAGCACAGGCAGACAGTGGCAGGCAGAGGCAGAGGAAGAAGCAGGCTCCCTGCCGAGCAAGGAGCCCGATGTGGGACTCGATCCCAGGATGCTGGGATCATGACCTGAGCCGAAGGCAGCCGCTCAACCAACTGAGCCACCCAGGCGTCCCCTGTCCCCACCTTTTTAAAAACCACTGCTATTTTCCTGATATGCTGGGTCCACATCTATAGCCTTTCTGTTCCACAGAAAGAGGGAAGACAAGTTTCTTTCTTCATGCTTCCACATGGGGAGATGGGTCCTAAACTTAGGTGTGACCTGAGAATTGGGAAGAACCCAGAAGCCAAGTCCTTGGAAGGAGAAGGAGGGGTTATTCTGTCTCAGCACTTGTCTTTCATTGCAAGCCGACTGCAGAAGAAACAATCTAGTCTTTCCAGGAAACTGAAGTCCAGATGAAGAAAGTGATGTGCTCAGAGCCACACATGCAGCTGGGGAGTGCCAGAATCAGGTCTAGACACCAGGTCCTCTGGCTTCTAATCCAGTGTTTCTTCCTCCCCTGCAATGTGCCTTTTCCCCTCTCCTTGTCAGAAGGAGCAAGAGAATTATTCACATGTGATCAACCAAATAGGACCAACTAAACGGAGCTGAGAACCCTCGTACAGCCTCATTCAGGGCAGGGGAGGAGGCACATTCCAAAGAATGACTAATCAAGACCTCAGCAGCAGGGCCAGCATCCTAAATGTGGCCTTTTTTGGGAGATGACCACAATGGGTGTGCATGTAGGAAATAATTAATAGAAGCAGGTGCCAACCCAGGTGGGTGTGAGACAAGGAGGCTGGCTGCATGGCCTTGACCGAGTCACTTGACAGTCCTTAGGTTCCCCCATTGGCATACACCCGGGATTGTTGGTATAATTAAGTAAAATGTTTGCAACATGCTTCAGGACTTATAATTTTGCAAATAATTGCACAGGGGAAGGATTAATGGGTTTGGGAGTCCTCAAAGCCCATCAAGAGTTTACCTTATGCAAAAGGGCTAAGAAGCTCGTGAACTCTGTGCCACCTGTGATAAAGCTGCATTAACTGTGGGATGGGGGTATGGGGGGACGTCCCAGCTCACTCACAGGTCGTGGCTGAGAACTTCGATGTTAACTCAGTTCAGGTTACATGCCTTGTCTCCTAATCCCCACCATAACTCTAATCACCCAGATACTAGTCTTCTTCCCACTTTACCAGATAAGGAGACTGAGATACAGAGAGGTAAACAACTTAGCCAAGGTGTTACCATGTTTGGGTTTGTCATAGTTGAGCCCAATGGCATGGAAAGTGGCACAGTTGCTATGTGTTCACTTGGTTTTTTGGTCTCCTTAGATGGGTTTGTTCTTCAGGTGGTACAATATGGCTCTGGAGTCAGCCAGTCTGGGGTTAGGTCTTGGTTCTTTCAGTTACTACTGTGACCTCTGGCAAGTTACCTAACAACTCAGATCAACTTATTTCCTCATCTGCAAAACAGGGATAATAATAGTAGCTACAACCTTAGGTTAGAGTGACTGAGAAGTTGGTTAATGTTTATTAAATTCTTGGTCCAGCATAAATATTCAATAGCTGGTATCTCTTAGAAACATCTTCAAGGGGGAAACCGTGGCCTTTTAATGAAATAACTCACATCTGGTCGAAAGGCACGTGTCTCCAGGTTGTTCCTCAAAGATAGCCTGTGAGGGTGGTATTGGGGGGGGAGGGTGGAGATCATCAGAGCATTCAGGTGGCAGAGAGATTTGGGGGCCTGGGAGAACATTAGATTAGACCCATCATCCCCATGGGAATGGAGAAGGGGGGATGGCATGCATCAGAATCACTTAGAGCAGTGCTGCCCATTTGAGATAAAAGGTGAGTACCCTACTTTAAAGTTTCCAGGAGCCATATTTTTAAAAAGTAAAGAGAGGGGCACGTGGGTGGCTCAGTGGGTTAAAGCCTCTGCCTTCTGCTCAGGTCATGATCCCAGGGTCCTGGAATCGAGCCCCACATCAGGCTCTCTGCTCAGCAGGGAGCCTGCTTCCCTTCCTCTCTCTCTGCCTACTTCTCTGCCTACTTGTGATCTCTGTCAAATAAATAAAATCTTAAAAAAAAAAAGCAAAGAGAAACAGGGGAAATTAATTTTAATAAATTAACTCAGTATATCCAAAATATTACCATTTCAACATGCAATCAATATTAAAACTTATTAGATTTTTTTTTTTTTTTTTTGCTTTTTGCTTTAATAAGCCTTTGGAATCCAGCTCCTATTTGTACTGCCAGCACCTCTAATTCAGAATAGTTTCATTTCAAGGACTCAATAGGAAATGTGGCTGGTTGCTCCCACACTGGAAGGTGCTGACCTGAAACACTGGTTAAAACACCCAGGGTCCACACCCAGAATTTCTCACTCAGTAGACTGGGATGGGGCCCGAGAACGTGCATTTCTAACAAGTTGCCGGGAGATGCTGATGCAGCTGGTCTGGGGACATGCCCAGAGAAGCGTGTGTGTTGAGTTAGACCTGGACCCCACTGTCTAACAGGAATTCTAGTCCACGTAATACAGCACCTCCCATCTTCTGCCCTGAAAGAGGTGCAGACAAACCATCAGAGTCCTCAGAATATCTGGTCCTGAAAATAACAATTCAAATAGCACCAATTCCTGCTTACAGACTCCAGGGGCATTTGGAGAAAAGGAGAAAGTAAGTGAAGAATTCTATCACTTGACTGTGCTTTTCAGACTCCTAAGGGCTCAGAGAGCCACTCCTGTTTGTTTAAAAGAGGAAACTGAAGCCCAGGAAGGTGGAATGGTTTTACCTGAAGTCACTCAGACCTGGGCTTGGAGCTCAGTTTCCAAGAACTTTTTTTTTTCCCCTTTGAAATAAAATATGACTCAATTTTCTAGTCACAATCTGCCATCCCCTCGGCAACTGAAAGTGAGTTTCACCAGGAACTTAAGTCACCCAGAACCAGAAGGAGAAAAACAGCCCTGTAGGAGGCCAGTCGTATCTTGTGGGAATTCAGATACTTTGGCTGAAAAGCTTCCTGAAAGGGGGAGGAGGAGTCTTACTTGTCAACGAATTTGCCGAACCCGTATTCCAGCATATTTGAGAGGCAAGTTGTTTCTGTGGGCTTTATTTCATAGCCAACAATCTCACTGATCTGCAGAAAAGAGAGGAAAACAAATGCGTGTTGTCCAAGGCAGTAGCACTGGTCAGTAGATTTTCCATGATGAGAGACGTGTTCTACTCCCTGTGGTGCCTTATAGTAGCTGCCGGTCACATTTGGCCATTGAGCCCTGGAAATGTGGCCAGTGTGACTGAGGAACTGATTTTTTATTTTTATTTAGTTTTACCTACCTTAAATTTAAATAGCTGTACAGAGCTAGTGGCTATTGAACTGGATGGTGTAGGTCTAAAAAAAGTGGGAGGCAGCCTACGGCCCACACTGAATTCTTTCTGGCTTACTGGGGATCACTGCCTATCAACACTTGCCTAGTCCCAACTTGTGAGTACCCATGGGGGTGGAACTGGATCCTGGTTTGTTTTTGTGTTCCCAGAGCCTAGTGCAAAGCCTGGTTTATGACAAAAGCTGCAGTGTTTGCTGGGTAAAAGGAGCAAGTTATGAGCACATGGGACAGGCAGACCCCCCAATTCTACAATCTGAGGATGCTGGGAAGGGAGAAGAAACCCCCCTCTGCCCAGATATCTTCCTTCCTACCTCCACGTGCTGGGCACTCATTGTGCCCATTCCTAGGGTGTAAATACTAACCCATGCATGTATTTTAAGTGAAAATATCCCTGAAGGAGGTCTCACATGAAGTCTCTTAACGGCATTGAACACTTTTCCTAAGGACTGAGAGATCTGGGAGGATGAGGGTTCCATGTGCTCAAGAGGAAGGAGAAGGAGGACCTGAAGGAAAATGAGGCTCTAGGAGAAACCTCACCTGCTGCCCTATTTTGTCTCTGTCCAGTCCCAGGGGGATTATAGGATGTCAGAGGGGGAAGGAATATGAGAGCTGGGGCCTGTTCTTTCTTATTTAGCCATGTGTCCCTGAGGCCTGGCATTTAATAAGAATCAGTGTTTATGGGGTGAAAGTTTGAGTGAACCAGCTAATTCAAATGGCTTACATTTGGGTCCTGAGGATACCTGGAGGACCACTAAGATAATAGAAATCATAGAAGTAATTAACATTTATTGAGGGCTTACTAGGAAGTAGGCAGTGTTTTAAGACCTTTATGTACTTATTTCATTCCCCCAATATGATGAAGAAGATACAAATGTATTATTATTCCTGTTTACATATAAGGAAATGGAGACAAAGTAAGTATCTTGTCCAGCTAATAAATGGCAGAATTGAGACTTGGACCCAGTTCTGCCAAAAAAGCTCTTCTCCATCACATCTAGAGAGTCTCTCAGGTCATCTGTGTACAGTTGTGAAAGTTACACACTGCATATCTCTAAAAAATACAATTCACAGTGTAGTTCACAAAAACTGCATTTCCCAGAGTTGCAGAGTGCACAACCTGCACAACTGTTCCTGGTGACCCTGGACTTTGATTTATTCTCTAATACTTGAAAGTGCTCTCTCTAGGATTAAATGACATAATGTGAAGCACTTGGCATAATACTTGGCCCATACGAAAGACTCAGAGGTTAGTAGTTTTTAAAAAATTCCTTTTGTTAATTACAGAGACTAACAAAGCATCTGTTTTTCTAATTCTAAAAGCCTACAGCTGCCCTGTCCAATATGGAGCCATCAGCTTCTTGTGGCTATTGAGAACTTGAAATGTGATTAGCCCAAACTGGGATGTGCTCTATGTGTAAAAAGCATACCACATTTCAAGGACTTAGTATGAAGAATGTGGGAGAACACATTAACATTCTTATATTGATTACCTATTGAATAATAATATTTTGAATATGTTTGGTTAAATAAAATATATTCATAAAATTTATTTCACCTGTTTGTGCCTTTTTAAAAAAAAATGTGGCTGCAAGAAACTCTAAAATTAGACATATGGTTCATGTCATTTCCATTGGGCAGCAGTGTCCTAGAGAGCCAGCTTTGGTACACATCAGTGTGGTTTCCTCTTAAGGTCAAATGTCACCCTGTTCATCTTGTTTTAAACCACAGTAACAGCCGCTTTGCTGATATTTGTGCCCTAACCCAAGGGACTAGCCCTTCCTAAGTTCTAGGAAATGATCAGAAACCACAGCACAGCCGCCCCACACCCCATGTCCCCGGAAGATCCATCCTGTAGCCTTAAGAACTAGAGGTGGTTTAACCTTCAGAGTCCCCTGCCACAGCCAGAATCGGTGCATATAGATCTCCTGAGTTAGGCATCAGGGCAGAGAATGACTTCCCCAGGCTGGTGGCTATCAGTGGGGTGGTGTGTGGTTTGACCTACAGTGCAGGCAGGAAGGGCTCCGTGTGTATTTGGTGATCTCTTTCCTTTCTGAGCTCACTTTTAATTGTTCAGGCCCCTGGGTTTCCACTTTAGGGGCTCATTACTCAGGAGCCCCCATCCTGGGTCTAATATTCTGCTCTTATCTACAGTTTACTAATCCCTTTAACCTGATATCTCTTGCCCCATTTCCCCTATTCAAACAGACCTAGATTCCAATTCCCTCTCTCACCACTTACTAGCCATGTGACAATTTAATGACTCTCTCGAAGCCTCAGTTTTCTTATAATCTATGAAATCAGACAATGATAATCCCTGCTTCAAAGGACTGATGGGAGGATAAAATGAGTGAATCCACACAAAGTATACAACACAGCACCTACTTCATTGTTGGTGTTCAATATGTTTGAGCTATTACTGTTACTGCTTTTTAATTCTCGAGTTTTTCCAATCTGTCCATCTAAGTGATCTGTAAATGAGAATTATGAATGTCTAGGAATGATTGGGATTTTTAAAGTGCCCACATGTGAGAAGAGCATCATTACAGGGAAAGCACCAGGCCGAGGAGTTTCCTGGGATGGTTGTTTAAATGAGCCACCGACGAGGGCACTTTCTGTAGTGTCATCTCATGGAGGGAACCCAGCATTACCAAAGGCAACTTGTCTATCCAATCTCCCCAGCCCTCCAAATAGGTCAAAGTTCTAGTTGGGCTAGGTCCATGGGGGAGGCACCCTAGGAGCACCTTTAAGTGGGAGAACTTCTGCTGGGGCAAGGTAAGACCAGAAGTCTGCTCAGATGATCCCTCCTTTACCCTCCTTTACACCCTTTGCTTAGGTGTTGCATTTCAAGACTTTCTGGGAAATTAAAAGCAGTTCCTTTTAACAGAAAACTTCAGAATCTCTCACGTATCAAGATCTCTGTATTCCCAGAGAGATCAAAATGCTCCTAGCTCAGACTTCATTCTCTGAAAGGGTGTGCTGTCAGATTGGGTCCTTCTGGACACCCGACCTCAATCATGTGCTTGGCTCCCAGAGAGGAATTCCAGGCCAAATCATACAGAAAACTGCCTACAGAGAGCTAGTCTCATCTCCACCTCCACACAGAGCAGCTCCTCAGTAGAGGACGTTTCAAGGCCATTGCTAGCCCTTGAACGTGGTGATTATTTTAGAAACACAGTGAGTTTTCTTTTTTCTGCTTAGTGTTCACACCGCACTTATCACCCTCACACTTGGTTGCTTATAAAAGTCCCAACTATTTTTAGGGAGAATATTTATTATTCTCATTTATAGACTCAAAGGGCTGAAAGAAGAGTGAAATGTTATTTCTGAACATAGCCTGTTGGACAGTGAGGCTCTACAGTAGAATCAGCCCAAGCAGAAACCATCTGGCATTGTCAGGAGGCCCTCAGAAAAGGTGTGGCTTTCTCTTTGTCTGTCCTAGGTCAAAGGACAAATCAAGGTCCCTCTCACTGTAATTAAATGCCCTTATCACCCTTTAGGACCCCGAGCAGCCGTTTGCTGAGGAAGGCAGATAAGGAAAGACTTTGTGGTCACTGGCTGGATCATACTTAACCATCAGCAACAGGGGTCCCCAAAGAAAAGGGTCAACTTGTTCATGTGAAGAGGCAGGCATTTCACCCCCTATTCTGCCTGTTCCCTTCCTCCTACCATTACTGCCCCTTTAGCCTCAAGTAGATTCCCCCCTTCAGAAAGGAAAAGCTTGACCCAGTATTGGTTCCTGTCTTCCAAAGGGCTACCAGGACTAGGTATAGGTTGGGTATGGATTGGGCTGGGTAGGGGGTGACAGGAACCTGTTGCCAGTGCCGCTCCTTCATTCCTGGATTGCAGGAGATGCTGAGGATAGGGATGTGCTGCTTGAATTTATCAATCTTGACTTTCACATTCTCGGCTAACCGTCTCGGTGCAGGTACATCAGCTAGGGTCTTGGTCAATTTATATATCGTTCTCCACATATTCCCTATTTCCTCTGAGATCTCCTCAGCATTCAGCAAAAAGAGGGGTCCTGAAATAGAAAACATGGGATGAGGGAAGGGTCAGACCCACCAAGTGGAGGTTAGTCCTGTGTACTTTTAAGTCCCCGAAGTTAGAATGGTGCCTATGGTGTGGATATTGGAACAGGCACAGGCTTTGGAGTTGGGTCTGGATCTGAAACCTCTCCTTAGCTGATAAAACCCTAGGGGTGTTTTCCCGAACTTTTCTAAGCCTCAACAGTGTCACCTATGACACAGGGGTGATAATGGACACCCTGGCAGGTGATCTTGAACATTAAGTGAGCTAAGTGGCAAACACAATGCCTGGCATGTAATGAAAGTGCAGTTAGGGAATCGACTGTTAGCAGTGGTTACAGATGCTATTAGAGAAGCAGTAAAGATGTTCCACAAATCCTGTGAAATATTGACTAGCAGGGGATGGGGGGGTTCTTTGTATAGCTCTGGCAATTTTTCTGTAAGTTTGAAATTATCTTAAGATAATTTTTAAAAAACAAACAATGACCCCTCATTTTAAAAAAGCACTCTAAAATATTAATTTCCTTCTCCTTTTCTTCATAGGGATCTTCTAGCATGTGGGTTTCTATAGTCAGTCAAAATCCTTCCCATGCTGCTGCTTTCTTCCCCCTGGACATTTCAAATCGGCATTAACTCTTGCATCATGATGTTGCAAATTGATTCAGAAACACTTTTCTTTCATGGCTACCAAGACTAAATAAAGCCTTGTTAATTTCACATGCTTCATCAGCCTGACGTTTTTGAGGTGAGTAACCAAAAATTAAAACTTTTTGAAAAGAAAAAAAGAAATGTAAGTAGTGTCTGGGAAATATATAAAAATAATAATACATCATGTCCAATTTGGGTTTTTCATGGGAATGCAAGGCTGGCTTAATATTTGAAAAATCAAACAATGTGATAAACTATATTAACAGTCTAAAAAAAGAAAATCACATGACAATATCAATTGATGCGGAAAAAGCATTTGACACAATTCAGTATCCATTCCTGATAAAAACCTCTAAACCGACTAAGGACAGAAAGGAGATTACTCAGCTTGATAAAGGGCATCTATGAAAATCCTACACTACCGTTATACTTTTGTATACTGGAAATATGCACAGCTTTTTACACATCAATCATACTACAAAGCAAACCCAAATAAAACAAATCCCTAATAGTTAATGGTGAAAGATGGAATACTTTTCCCCTAAGATCAGGAACAGGGCAAATATTTTCACTCTCATAACTCCTAATCAACATCATACTTAAAGTCCTGGACAGTGCGATGAGGCATGAGAAAGAAATCGGAGGTATACAGATTGGAAAAGAAGAAATAAAATGTCTTAGTTTTCAAGATGTCATGACTGTTTATATAGATGATCCAAGAAATCTAAAGAATAGCAATAATGGGGCACCTGAGCCTCAGACTCTTGATTTCTGCTCAGGCCATGACCCTGAGGTCATGGGATCAAGCCCTGCTTTGGGCTCTGCTCTCAGCAGGGAGTCTGCTTGACGATTCTCTCTCCCTCTCTCTCTGCTCATCCCTGCTCTCACATGTGCATGCTCTCTATCTCAAATAAATATTTTTAAAAAGCAAAGGACAGCAATAACAAAATCTTTGCAAGGGAACAAACACATTGTAACAGAAATAAGACATCTGAAGGCTTCATTAGTAGACTCGACACAGCTGAGGAAAGAATCTTTGAGCTTGAGGATATATTATCAGAAACTTCCAAAATTAAAGCAAAAATAAGATGGGGAAAAAAATGGAACAGAATGACTAAGAACTATGGGATAACTACAAAAGGTGCAACACGCAAGTAATGGAAATACCAGACGGAGAATAAAGAGAAAACACAAAGAAAATATCTGAAGCAATGACTGAGAATTTCCTGCAAATTAATGTCAGATACCAAACCACAGGTCCAGGATAAATGCCCAAAACCGTATCTAAACATATTATATATTCAAACTGTAGGCAATCAAAGTTAAAGAAAAAAAATTTGAAAAAAGCCAGAGGGAGGGGGGGAA
>ML110264.1:0-10857 GCA_003697995.1 Taxidea taxus jeffersonii | reverse complement strand
TATATATATATATACCACCTCTTCTTTATCCATTCATCTGTTGATGGACATCTAGGTTCTTTCCATAACTTGGCTATCGTGGACATTGCTGCTATAAACATTCAGGTACACGTGCCCCTTCGGATCACTACGTTTGTATCTTTAGGGTAAATACCCAGTAGTGCAATTGCTGGGTCATAAGGTAGCTCTATTTTCAGTTTTTTGAGGAACCTCCATGCTGTTTTCCAGAGTGGTTGCACCAGCTTGCATTCCCACCAACAGTGTAGGAGGGTTCCCCTTTCTCCACATCCTCGCCAGCATCTGTCATTTCCTGACTCGTTCATTTTAGCCATTCTGACTGGTATGAGGTGGTATCTCATTGTGGTTTTGATTTGTATTTTCCTGATGCCCAGTGATGTGGAGCACTTTTTCATGTGTCTCTTGGCCATCTGGATGTCTTCTTTGCAGAAATTTTCATGTCCTCTGCCCATTTCTTGATTGGATTATTTGTTCTTTGGGTGTTGAGTTTGCTAAGCTCTTTATAGATTTGGGATACTAGCCCTTTATCTGATAAGTGGTTTGCAAATATCTTCTCCCATTCTGTCAGTTGTCTTTTGGTTTTGTTGACTGTTTCCTTTTGATCTGGATGAAGTCCCAATAGTTCATTTTTGCCCTTGCTTCCCTTGCCTTTGGCGTTGTTCCTAGGAAGAAGTTGCTGCGGTTGAGGTCAAAGAGGTTGCTGCCTGTGTTCTCCTCATGGATTTTGATGGATTCCTTTCTCACGTTGAGGTCCTTCATCCATTTTGAGTCTATTTTCGTATGTGGTGTAAGGAAATGGTCCAATTTCACTTTTCTGCATGCAGCTGTCCAATTTTCCCAACACCATTTGTTGAAGAGGCTGTCTTTTTTCCATTGGATATTCTTTCCTGCTTTGTCAAAGATTAGTTGACCATAGAGTTGAGGATCTATTTCTGGGCTCTCTATTCTGTTCCATTGATCTATGTGTCTGTTTTTGTGCCAGTACCATACTGTCTTGATGATGACAGCTTTGTAATAGAGCTTGAAGTCTGGAATTGTGATGCCACCAACTTTGGCTTTCTTTTTCAATATTCCTTTGGCTATTCGAGGTCTTTTCTGGTTCCATATAAATTTTAGGATTATTTGTTCCATTTCTTTGAAAAAATTGGATGGGATTTTTGATAGGCATTGCATTAAATGTATAGATAGCTTTAGGTAGCATAGACATTTTCACAATATTTATTCAGGAAGCAGGCTCTTAATAGGCACCAAATCTGCCAGAGACTTTATCTTGGACTTCATAGCCTCCAGAACTGAGAGACATGAATGAATGAATGAATGAATGAATGAATGAATGAATGTTTTGTTGAGAGAAATGAATTTCTGTTGTTTATAAGCCATTCAGCCTATGGTAGTCTGTTGTAGTATCCCAAACAGACTAAGATAGAATTCAACACATGAATTTGGAGGGGGCAGGGCAGTTCAGTCCATAGCAGGTATGGTCATGTGATTGAGTTGCAGTCAGTGTGAAACGGGAAGCAGGGATGAGTATCACTTTTAGCGGCAGCACATAAAACTGTCCTTGCATATCCCTTCATGCTCTTTCCTCCTTCCAGCTGTCTAGGATGTCAGCACTTAGAATGACCTTGAAAGCTATGTTAAAGATGTAAAGTCACCATCTGCTTGAATTTCTGGGTGTACCATAGTAGGTCACCCCCACCAATCTGGAGCTACCCTGAGAAAAAATAAAACTTCCAGTGTTCAGTCATGACATCTTCAATCTATTTGTTAGAGCATCTAGACTAGCCTAATACAGGTAGGTCCTCTCAGTCTGACAGACTGTTACCTGATGAGAATCCATCCTTCCTCCCTTTTGTATGGGAATTCAGAGGATAAATATTATGTGGCTACTAGTTATCAGCTTCTTGCAAAGGACCAGAAGGGTGGTAGCAAGCCACAACCTATTAAACTCTCCAAAAAGTCCTTGGTATGGGTCATTGATATCAGGCATCTGACCAACACAACACCTTACCAATATCCAGGGATAAGGCGAGGACAGAAAATATTGCTTTCTACATAGACAGATGATGTTATTTAAAATCTAAAAGGCCAGAGATCCCACAAGCACAGGACTATTCTCTGGTGTAGGAGATAACATAAGGGAGACCAATTAATCTTGCATCAATCCATGGTCTCTCTCTGTCGTCACTATTTGGACAAGAGCTCTCACACTGAGGAAACAAGCAGCTGGGCCGCAGGGATAATAACTATTTATCTCTATGCAGGTCCTTGAATTTTTCATCAGTATTTCAGGTCTCTGCTTTAGCAGCTTTAAACCAACGTACCTGCAGTGGGTATGAATGGCATGCCCACTTTCCTACCAGTGCACTCCAAAGTGCCTTCCCTGCCTTTATGTGCAGAGCACCCCCATTCTAGGGTGCACCTAGACACTGGCAACAGGAAGGCACCCCATTCCCAGCAATGGCAGAACAATGAAGTGGCAAGGGCAGGGTTTGGGATGAGAAGACTCAAATTCAAACCCACTTACTTGGACAAGTAAGGTTTTCTTCCTGGGCCTCATTTTCTCCTCCATTCAGTAAGGGATCTTACTTATATCTGTCTTACCTACTCTTGAGGTTGTTGAGAGAGTCCAGTGCATCAGAGTCATTATTTTTAAGGCAGAAAGAAAGAATCTTAGCCACCACCTTGGGGTTTCTGTATCCTTAGAAATCCTTGGGTTAAAAAGGAGACCTTTATTTTCACTTACATCTAAAAGGCCTAATTACACACTTATTTTGATGAGGATGGATATACTGACCAGCCAAAGTACCATGCTGCTTTGATTTAACATGAACAAATGGACTACTGCTTACAAAATAAAACTTCTTTGATGCTCAAACTTCCCAAAGAAAGCATCCTTCTAGTTTGAAGTATTTCTGCTGTCCTGGTCCCAAACCTTTATTCTATAGGCAAAGACACTGAAGATCTAGTAGGTAAAGCCAGAGGACACACAACTAATACATGGAAGGTCTTAGATTCAAAACCAAATCTTCTGGCTCCTAAACCAAGAATCTTACCATTTCATCATTCTATGAGAAAGCTGAGTATGGGGAGTTCGGTGGTTGACAGCACGGACTTTGGGATCAAAATAAACTAGGTGAAGCCCTGTATGTGCTACTTGCTAACCTCTGGGGAGTCTCAGTTCCTTCATCAACATAATGGACAGACTAGTAAGCAACTTTTTAGGGTTGTTCTAAAGACTTGATTAGATATATACTGTTCAGAATGCTTACACAGTGCCTGAGCTATAACATGTGCTGGAAAATGGTAGCTTATTATTATCCAAATTTTGCTCATGAGTTTCTGAAATATATTTTGTAAACTTAAGGTGCTATAAAATGTTAAAATTCTCTCTCTCAGGACAGTTGGTTAAGCGGCTGCCTTCGGCTCAGGTCATGATCCCAGCGTCCTGGGATCGAGTCCCATATTGGGCTCCTTGCTCAGCAGGGAGCCTGCTTCTCCCTCTGCCTCTGCCTGCCACTCTGTCTGCCTGTGCTTGCTCCCGCTCTCTCTGACAAAAAAATAAATAAAATCTTTAAAGAAAAAATTAAAAAAAATTCTCTCTCTCTCTCCACACACACACACACACATATATATGTAGTAAGAATAATACAACATATAACACTGTTGGTAGTGGTGGTGCTTACTAAATCATTTTAGTCTATAGCTAAAAGCACTCTGAAGAAGAGAGCTAGAAAGACGTGGATTAATCATTTTGTAAGTTTCAACTAGTTCACCATGGTGTTTGGTTCAGTGCTGCAAAAAAGACCCACGTCAGCCTGGAGTCACACAGGCCAGGACTTTTTGAGGCAACTGGAAAGAGAGAAACCATTTTCCCCTCTGGATGGGAACCTGAGAGGATAAGAGCCTGGAGCTCCTGGGCCCACAAAGAGGACAGCGCCTGTTAGAGATGAAAGCTGAGTAGAGGGAGAGACGCTGCGTCCTACCTGCAGGGTTGAGGGCCTGAAGCTAGCAATTCCCGAACTTTTCAGTATGTGAGCTCCAAATTCCCTTTTTCACTTTAGCCAGTCTATCTGAGCTTCTATCCCTTAAAAACCAAAACATCTTGACAAATATATAGTCACCAGTGAAATGAAGCTACCACATAGAGCTTAAGATTGACCGACAGAATCCTCAGACCTATACAGCAGAAACCTGCACAGGAGTGATTCCAGGGGGAGCCAGTAAGCACCTTCTATCTCTGAATATATACTAGATGGCTGGGGAGAGGGCCTCTGACCTCAGACAGCAAAGCCCAAGGGGCGGCATCTCCCTAAAGATGCCTCCAAGAAAGCCAAGGCTGAGGGATCAGAGATGGACAGCTGCAGGATGCCTTCCACCCTCCTGCTCCAAGCCCCATGTTCACCTTCTAGCCTAGACCTGAATTCCCCGCCACCCTCACTCTGGGGCAGAAACAACCTGAGCTAGAAGTTCTGTCTGGTCATTGCTGGGAGGTGCAAGTTCTGGCCATATTTTCATTCTCCTGTTCATGCCCCATGTTGTTGTTGTTGCTCTGTCCACAATTAACAGTACCTGGTATTCATGTTCCGGTTTACGTCCACTTGGAATTGGATCAGACGGTCTTTAAGATTTTGGGCTCGCTCACAGAGGTCATAATTTAGGCTCATGGTGTCAAGGCAGAACATGGCCAAAGGCACGGTAATGTGCATGGATGCAATTTCGTTTCTCCGCCTTTTTATGCTACGGATCCTCTGTAGAAAGGAGCACAGCTGGTAGCCTGATTTGCCTTTAGCCTCTGTGCACTTGACCCCAGACTCCCCACACCCGCCAACCTAGTCCAATGTCGAGCACAACATATATAGTAACAAATACACTGACTATGTCTTGGATTGTCTGCAGCATGTGTCACCAAGATATAAAATATCAAATGATATGTCTTACCATCACAAAATCCTCAATTTCATGGTTTTCTTTCAGGAACGCAGTGATGTTTTGTTCTGCCATGTTATCCAGTAAGTCATCATACTTTTTGTATACATTTAAGTATCTTCCATAATCGAAGAGCATAACATCAGGCATGCAAATACGGGTCACCAAGTCAGATTAGGAAGAATGGCAAATGAAGACATAAGATCATAAAAATTAGCCCAAGCCAGGAAAGGGAAACAGAATGTGGCAAAAACTGTAGTGAACTGGGAATTCAGACCGTTGGCTTCAAATTCCAATTTTGCCACTTCCTAGCTGCATGTACACTTAGACAAGATATCTCTCTTTCTCAAAGATCAGTATCTTTAGTTTTAAGTGGAAATGGTAACACCTCATTGGATTGTTTTAAGGCTTACCTATAATAATGTGCATATAAAGCATCTAGTACAATGCCTGATATACAGTGAATATGCAATAAACATTAGTTCCTATTCCTTTTTCCAGCTCTAAAATTCTATGTCTAAATTTTAAGATGAAAATTTGGAACTAACAAACCTAAAATCTATTGGATAAAATTAAGTTTTCCTCTCTTAAAAGATCATGCAAAAATGGCTGCACAGATTTCTTTCAAATTGGAGGTTGTTTTTGGGATGCTGTGACTTTAAGTTTGAATTAGGGGCACCCGGCTGGCTCGGTCAGTGGACCATGCGACTCTCGATCTTGTGGTCATGAGTTCAAGCCCCACGCTGGGCATGGAGCCTACTTAAAATAATAAAAATAATAAGAAATAAAATAAAATAATAGTGAAATAAAATAAAATGATAATGGAGTAAGCAGAATTAGTTTTGGGGGGCCCATGAGTTGGCCAATACTTCAGAGATTCTAAAGCTGAGATATGAGAACCAGTCAATCAAAAAACCAAAAAAACACACTGTGTGTTAGACTCCAAGAACAGGGAAAACAGAGGTTTCTATCTGAAAACCTATCCCCAAGTCAAATTCATAAGGACAGAGATTCCAAGTTGAGTCTATGATTTTCAGACCAGAAGTAGTTCTTAACTGGGGGTAATCTGATCACTCAGGGGACATTTGGCCAGTCTGAGGATGGTTTTGGTTGTAATGACCACAGGAGGATCCTACTGGCATCTAATAGGTATAGGTCATGGATTCTGCTAAACATCCTACCATGCACAACAGCTCCTCACAGTGCAGAGTTTTCTGGTCTAAAATGTTGACAGAGCCGCTGTCAAGAGCCATGTATCCTGGTTTGCCTGGGAGAGCCCAGATTTACACTTGTTGTCCCACAGCAATTGTTAATAAAGCCCTCTTCATTCTCAAAGTGTCTCCTTTTGGAAGCAGTATTATACAAGCCCCTAAACTAGGGACTGCTCTCATGAGCAACTGTGAGACATTCTACAGTCGATGATTAAAGAGCATTCAGATAACTTGTCCTCAATCCCCTTCCTTTAATTTCTAAATCCCAAAAGCTCTGAAAACAGAACGTTGCTTCAAAATTTTATTGGATGGCAAAAGCTGGCCTAAACCAATGTGAGGCTACTTGGGGGAATATTCATATTTCTCACTATAGAAATATCAACACATTTCATTAAGGGATGCTTCCTGAGATCCTGCTGAAGCTACACTATTGTATATGATATAATCATTATGTTACTTTTCTAAAATCCAGAAATTTCTAAAGGCCAAACCTCTCCGGCCTCATAGCTTTCAGATAATGGAGGTGGACCTGTGAATTGAATTTGAATTCTATTTATTTGCAGTGTAATATTGAGAAAGCTTCCTCATCTGTAAAATGGGGATAAGCAGTAATACCATTGTAAGCACTGGCTATTATTACTATGAATGTGTTTCTGATGTGTGGGAATAGTGACCATGTATTTGATGACAAGCAAACCAATATGAAAACGGCTAAGTTACAAATAAACCAACTTACTTGTGGGGGCCAACTTGATTTTTCTGATATACCTCAAAGGTTTGATCCACAAAATCAGAAACTAGTTTTTCTTCAGCATTCACAGTTCCAAGAATCAAATTATAGCCTTTCAGCTCTGGGAACAGGATAGATTCCACCTAAAGAACAGAAACCACCTCTGATGTCACAGGACATCCACGAGACACAAGAAGGGAATGGCACCAAAATGTAAAACCTTTTACAACAGACACATTTTCAGGGACAACAGATACATTTTCACTCTTTTTCCTCTTGGATAATACCAGAACCACCCTCTATTTCCTACTCCCTGGTTTTGGGTTACTCATCTTTTCCTCTCAAGTCTCTGGTGCACGGAGAATCACCCTGGGCCTCCAGTTAGGATGTTAGGTTTCCCCGCTTAAGGTTCACATTCTGAACATTTTCCACTTAGCACAGTCATAATTAAATAATGTGTAATGAGCTGGTCTGGGTCTGTTGTGAGATTAAATACCATGAAGACCTGGATCCTATCTGACTATGTCAGCATTGTGAAGGGTTCAACAAGTGCTTGACACATAGTAAGTGTGAATGAATGAATATTATAGCAATGCTCTCTGTGTGATTGAATGAATATTATAGCAATGCTCTCTGTCCCCTGCCCACATCAGCTTTTCCTAATGAAAACCCATTAGAGACATGAGTTCTAATTCTGATTTTGCCACTAACTAACCATGTGACCTTAGCTAAGCTATTTCTCCTCTCTGAACTTCCATTTTCTCATCTGAGAAAAAGGAGAGATACTAGATGCTTCTCTCAGCTTAGGGGGGGAAAAATCCATGGCTTTATGGTCATGAGGCTAGAACAGTATCTTTTCTGATAATTCAAGTTCTCTAACCTCTTCATGGCATGGGTGTGTCCCTGAGAAATGTTCTCACTTGCATGACTCATGAAGATGGCAAAGTCCCTGCTGGGATCCAGCTAAGAAAGCTAATAGTGATTGGTCCCAGAAAAGACTATCAGAGAGCTCTACTTGGTGACAGCCATTATATACCACAGATAGGAATGCAATGATTTAGAAAGGGGGAAAAGCTAATGCAAATAGTGTGTGTTCCCTCTTTGGACAATCCAAAGGTTTTTAAGCCAGTGGAGGGACAACTTCTTGGCTGTGATCATACTGAAGACAGTGGATGAAAGCAAAGGGATGAAGGATCTGGCATTGGTCAAGCATACAGATGAAATGGTTTAGGGACACACAACTGGCACATCCAGGCCATGTAAGAGATTACATGTGGGCAGCATAAGGGATTGTTTCTTGGGAAGAAGTCTTCAGTTGAAAGAGGAAGTAACACCTTTTATTGCCTTTTAAATTGGGCATTCTGTAAAACTAAGCTGAGGTCAGTGTTGTCTTTCCCAGATAATCATGGTTATGATCTGCTGATCTCCCTCACTCTCCGGTCCCTGACTTTGGGTCTTGTGGTCACCCTCAGAGCTTACGCCTGCACACTTGTCCAAGATTGGGATTTCCCTGGCACTTTGAGTGAGAAAATTCTCCCATCAAGAGAGGCACTGACCCAAGTAAACCCTTTCCACAGTAATGTGTGTGTGTGTGTGTGTGTGTTTGTGTGTGTGTGAGTGTGTATTTCTGATTATGAAAGTAATATGTTAACTTGGTTACTAATGCGGATTTAAATTTTTTTTAAAGATTTTATTTATTTATTGGACAGAGAGAGAAGAGAGCACAAGCAGGGGGAGCAGCAAATTGAGAGGGAGAAGCAGGCTTTGTACTGAGCAGGGAGCCCCATGCAGGATTCAATCCCTGGACCCTAGGAATATGAGCTGAGCTGAAGACAAATGTTTAACCAACCGAGCCACCCAGGAGCCCCTGATTTAAATTTTCCTTATTGCATTTTTAGTTTTAGAAAATCCTTCCTTATTTTACCCCACCTCATTTTATTTATGCCTCTCATTCCCCTCTTCATTTCAAGCAGTATCATAGCATTTATGTCTCTCTCTCTCTTTTTTTTTTTTTTTGCTAAGACAACTATTTTCTAATATTTACTTTGGTTTCCTTTAGTAACCTTCTCATAAATAGGCTTCTCTTCTGCACTTTGAAACTGTTATTTTCAAAACCTCACGCTAACATTTTTTCCAGCTTTCAAAATTTATGTTTAGGGGGGCACCTGCCTGGCACAGTTGGTGAAGCATGGGACTCCTGATCTCAGGATTGAGTTCAAGTACCACAATGGGCATGGAGATTATTTAAAAATAAGATCTTAAGAAAACAAAATAAATAAAGGGGTGCCTGGGTGGCTCAGTTGGTTAAGCATCTGACTTCAGTTCTGGTCATGATTTCAGGGTCTTGTGTCGAGGCCCGCATCAGGCTCCCTACTCAGCATGACGTCTGCTTCTCCCTCTCCCTCTGCCCTTACCTCCACTTATGCTCTCTCCCTCACTCTCTCTCAAATAAATAAATAAAATCTTAAAAAATTAATTAAATTAAACATAATTTATATTTAGCCATAAAAAAGGCAAGTCTGGCAAGGGTTGGGGATGCTGTCTACCTGTTGTTGTTCTTAGATCTTATTAGATATTCAACCTGAGGGGCTATTATTTTAAAGTTATAATACCCAGTTCAGAGATAAAATAGTGTGAGGGGTTTGAGGCAGGAGGCAGTGCTGTGGGCATTTCTAGACGGAGAATGCTGAGCCTGGGTTGCTTTTCCTCATAGCCTGATAAAGTCCCATTGGCATTCACCTGGGTCTAGTTTTCAACCCCGGTACACACTTTGACCTGTGCCTGTATCTTCTTGCCATGACAATCCACTAAATCTACTACCATCCTTGCTGGGTGTTTGCTGGAGCAGCCACATGAGCCCTGGGCTCTCCTATCCCAGCTGCTTGCAAGCCCTGCTAACCAACAGCAGAGAGAGAACTTGAGTGGTATGTACTTAATCTGTCCCCAAGCCCCACACTTATCCTTCCAAATTACATGGTCCTCTCTTTCATTTCCTTCCCAGGAATATGGATGGTAGGAGAGTTGCCCACTGTTTCTTTCCCCTCCACACACCCAGTTTTCTTGTTAACCAGGCTTGGTTGGGCTCGAGACCCCAAATTTAGAGTTATCTGGTGAAATCAACTGGAGCATTTGGCCTCATGTGTTACCCTATAGCCCCCCAACTCTAATCTTGAGCTCTTAGAATCCTCTAAGTACATGACTGCAAAGAGAAGAGTACTTAAGAGCATCTGAGCATCACACACAATTCCTGGGGAGGGAGGGTAGGAAAGAAGAGAGAGAAAAGAACACCCCCAGTTTCCTTTCCTATGTGGGGATGGACACTGGTCTTGCCATATCAACTACCCAGAGGGAAACAGAAGACAGATCACAAAAGAGTCACACTCATGTGGGTGATCCTGCCCAGCTCTAAAAGTCTGCTAAGTATCTGGAACATGATTAGCAATACCACCCTGGGAAGGAAGCTGGAAGGGGCTTGAACCAGGAAGGGAAGCTTCAGTCTTTCCCTTTGATGCCTTTAGTGGTTAAACAAACAAAGAAACAAACACACACATGGAACATCAAGAACTAAATTAGATATCATTTTATGAAGGTTCTTGGTGGGTTCATGGCATTATTCCATCATGAATCAACCCAAGCTGGCTATGACTTGGGACATATCTGCTCCTTTGAAGTTGGATCAAGGTGGGTTGGGCAGGGGTGGGGGGCTCTCTACTTGCTTACAAAGTAACTCTTAATGCTCTTATTAAAAGTACAATTCTTGGGACACCTGGATGACTCAGTTGGTTAAGTGTCTGACTCTTGATTTTGGCTAAGGTCATGATCTCAGGGTCCTGAGATCAAGCCCCATGTCAGGCTCCAAGCCAGTGGTGAGTCAATTTGAGATTTTCTCCCTCTTCCTCTGCCCTTCCCCTGCTTGTGTGCAAAAGCACTCTCTCTCTCAAATTAACAAATAAATCTTAAAAAAAAAAA
>ML110263.1:19807-53033 GCA_003697995.1 Taxidea taxus jeffersonii | reverse complement strand
AAAAAAAATGGTGCAACAGAATAGATAATGTCTCAGATTAAATGAAATATAGTGGTGCTAAATGCTTAGGCTTATCTCTAAATTATTTCATATAATCTCTATGACATAAAGAGAGGCAGTATCATAGCAGAAAAAAGAGTGTAGTCCATGGAGCAGATTGCCTGAATTCAAATCCCACCTCTGTTATTATTAGCTGTGTAATCTTGGGCAATTTTTCTAACCTAATGTGCCTCAGTTGCCCCAAAATGAGTGTATATTATAGTAATATCCACGTCATAGGGTTACTCTAAAGATTGAAAGTTGTTAGAATAGCATTTGGTACATAGGACACACTCCATAAATGAGCCATCATTACACATAAACATATATATGCATGGAAAAAACTATAGTGAAAGAAATTAACTGTTTATCTTGGAGTTGTGTGATTATTGGTCATTTTTATTTGCATTTTAATGTCTTCCAAATTGTCTGCAATAAGTGAGTATTAATTAGAATGTATATATGAGAAAAACAATATTATTATAAGAGAAACTAAAACACACTATATCGAATCTTTGAATGATATTGAAAATGTGTGTGGTATAGTGGTTTTATATGGGAAAAGCATATAATGACTTGAATTTTGTACAAGTTACATAGGCACTGAAAAAGAAGAAGGAAATACCTTTGAATAGCATGATCTATATAAAACTTTGAAAAATACTTCTCTGTTTATTTCCTTTAGAAACTTTCTATAATAAACATATATTGTTTTATAGTTTAAAAGTATGAATGATAAACAATGAATTCTGAAACACTGAAGAGAAATTTTAAAAATAAATTTAAAAAAATTTTTGACGCATACAGGAGCAAAACAACAACAAAAAACGTATGAATGCTACTTTTAAAACTAACTGCAGAACACTTTTGAGATGGTAGGTAGAGCCTTTAAGACAACCTGGGCAAGAGCCATAGCCTTTGACCAATCCAGTAAAAACTGGCTTGGACTCTAAACAGAAGGCTCCTTGGAATGAATCAATCTACCAGCGTCTAACTCCTTCCAAACCAATTCAGCCCCAGATGATGTCTGACAAACCAGGTTTTCCTGAGCCGTAATTCATTCAAATCAAAGAGTTTCCATAGAGATCAAAATGTCCGGATACATTTTTCTTTGTTATTGTTTGTCCTTGATTCTCACTAGTCTTCAATGCGATGATACTTGAAAAAAAGTCAATAAACAAGAATAAATTTCGTCAAGTTTGTGATGGTGTTTTCAAAATGTCTGAACTTCTCTGCTCTATTTTAATAGGGCAATATCTACCAGGGGCTTTGAACCAATATGTCTGTCCTGTATTCAAATCTTGGTTCCACCAGCAATTAAATGTAAGTTCTTTAAAAAGCCACTAACCTTTCCAAGGCTCAGAGGTTTCCTTCTTTGTTTTTATCTGTAAAATGCAGGTAATAAAATGTTCCTCAGAGAGAGAGTATACAAAGTATCTAGCTCATAGCCTAGCAAATTAATGTTGGGTGGGAATAAACATCTCAGACATTGAATTAAAATTCCTTGAATTAAAATTCCCAGAATTGGACCAGCCATTAGGTCCTGTCCTGGCATTGAGGTTTGTGCTTAGCAGGTTTCTTCACTCCTACATACTTCAGATGATATGTGGATTACTTACCCAATTATCATCTCTAAAAATAGTGTGGGGCAAAATAAGGGAGAAGAAGAAAGAGGGATTTGGAAAAAAAAAATATCACAAATTAGAATGCAGTTTGTGTGAATGAAGAAAGATGTTTGCTTAAAGTTAATTATAAAAAAGTGAATATATTCTAGAATACTAAAACTACTGTGTGCTTTCTATGTGCTGGACAGTGTGCCCAGTACTTTCTATTAAGAAACTTAGGGCATCATTAAGACAAAGCCGTAAGGTAGCTGTGATCTCCTTTTACAAAAGGTAGGTGAGCCCACTCATCCAAGCATCCAAGTTCGTACAGACAATAGAGCACAAGACTGAGCGTTTTAGCCTTGAGAGAGTCTGAAAGAAAGTTGTCCTCAGATTTTAAACAAATGGTATTGTATAAGCCTTTGTAGGCTTGAACTAGAAGATGTGCATGGATGGCCACAATTTGGTCTGAATACAATGACAAAACGAGAGCAGCAGCCCTCACAAGGGACCCTGAGACCCAGGCAAATAGACACCGACAACATCATTCACCAGAAATATCTCACTGCAAAGAATATGCCTTTTACTTTAATTTAAATTTATAGCAGAAATGGAAGTGATTTTGAAAATGTGCTCTATCACAGAAATGTGTGCTGGAGAGGCTGAGGAGAGGGGATGATCTGATCCCAACCCATAGCTAAAAATCTTGATAAGAGGATGCCTGAGGGCGCCTGGGGGGCTCAGTGGATTAAACCCTCTGCCTTCAGCTCGGATCATGATCCCAGGGTCCTGGGATTGAGTCCCACATTGGGCTCTCTGCTCAGCAGGGGGCCTGCTTCCTCCTCTCTCTCTGCCTGCATCTCTGTCTACTTGTGATCTCTGTTAAGTAAATAGATAAAATCTTTAAAAAAAAAAAAAAAGAGAGGACGCCTGAGTGGCTCGGTTGGTTAAGCACCTGCCTTGGGCTCAGGTCACGATCCCAGAGTCCTGGGATTGAGTTCCACATCAGACTCCCTGCTCAATAGGAAGCCTGCTTGCTTCTCCCTCTCCCTCTGTCTGCTGCTCCCTCTGCTTGTGCTCTCTCTCCCTCTCTAACAAATAAATAAATAAAATCTTTAAAAAAAACCGCAACTATTCACCTTATGACAAGGAACAACTCTCAAAATTGACTTCTTTATCAGATACTATTTTAAAAGTAAATATCTCAGTCCATGATTGCAAAGAATAAATGAGTGCTTTCAAGATACATCACATCATCACTATGATGAAATATGTTTGAACATTAGATGAAAAGATTTATTTTAGAAATTACAGTCATCTTCATCAGGTCTGAGTAATTAAAAACAATAGCACTGGTATTAAAATAATCAATGTATTTTCAGTTGTCTTTCTTCCCTATAAAAACTGGTTGCCAAGTTCACTGATGGTAACAGAACAGTGCCTGGCACATAGTGGGCAGTGAAAAAGTATCTGTTGGGGTAAATCAATAAACGATCTACCTAGAGCGAGAGAGTACCATCGAAGTCCTTTTTAATCTGCCAAATGACACACACAAGAAGATAGACTCATCAGAATTTCCACCAAAAGGCACTGAAAAGCGTTGTACCCTGTCGCCTTTCTGGCAGCATCAGAATATTTCTGCCCAGTGCAGCAAAGCTTGAAAAGCAATGATAAAAACCACTGCCGTTAGTAGGTTTATGTTCCTCTGAAACTGGGCTCTCTAAACTGCCAGGACTCTGACCCTATTGGACGGGATCTCTTTTATCACTTCAGCGCCATTCTCTGAGATTGTTTCATTTAAGGCAATAGCATCGTTCTGGCAAGTCACTTGAAATATTCTTTTTATATGAAAACAGGCATGGCTAAAATAGGGAGGGAGATAATTTGATTTCTTTTTCAAAATGACATGTAATCTTTCAAAGAATTTTCCAGCTTTCACCTTGACATTCCAGAAGGGCACAAGGCTATGGATCCTCCCAGGGTTCATGTTTGCCCCTTTCTTCCCTCATTAGAGATGACACCTACGCGGGAATGCTTGTAAAGCCCTGCCATTGGTGATCAAAGAATCTCCTTTTTTGTCTGTCTTTCTCTCTCACACACATACATGCACAAACACACACACCATTTTCCAGATGCTCACCCATGTAGAGGTGCCCGCATTACCTGTCTCACTGCTCCCCCGAATTCTGTAGCTCCCTCTCCGCCAAGGGCAGTCACTGATTCCATACCAACTTTGGGTGAGATTTTTTTGCACAAGTTTCAGTTGGAAAGGGAAAATATGTGTTGCAACGTCATCCCTCTCAGAATAAAAACAGTTTTATTGTGTCTGTGACAAGAAGAGAAGAAAGGAACTGAGTATTCTTAAATCTTAGACCACTGATGACCAGAATAAAGTTTCTGAGGAAAAGATTGCTACTTCAGATAAAGTGCAAGGATCTAAGCATGTCTGAGAAAGCAAGTTGGAAGCAGCTCTGCTATCTCTGATCTTAAAAATTACAGGGCCAACTACATCACCCCCTGAGGATCCCTATAGAATCCTCCCTTTCTCCACAGTATATTGACTTTAGCCCTTAAGATCCTTTATCTCTCCTCTCTTTTGCATCTGTCCCCTGGCCTGCCATTCCCATGGCTCCATCGGCCTTCACACCTGTGGTTATTCAGATTTTAACATTAGTTCAAAGATAATGACTGAAATGGTGGCAAATGTGCAGAGTAAAAGGAAAGTAAATGATGTTATGGAGACCAATAGCCAGGAGACGTTTGAGAGAGAGGGAAGGGCTCGCAATGGGAAACACTTGCAGGAGGCCAACTAAAACAGCAAAACCTATTACATTTAGCTTTAGGGACTCTATTGGTGGCTTTGCTCACATCATGCATTTGACTGAGGAGTAAAGGGAAGTGAAAAGGGAGCATAACACTTAACTCACTCCATTTCAATTATCTATTGACACATGTTGCCTTTAAGAGACTGTCTGTCCTCTAAGGCATTGTCTTTCTCTTGCTTCTGACTCCCTCAAAGTCTACACATATTCCTTTAGAGCAGAAATAGAGGGACTGAATAGTAAATATAAAGATCTGAGAAATGAAAAAGGGACTTGAGTTAATATCCCTATTATTACTGAAAATGTCATTAAGAATGAATGGTATTTTGTGTTCATATAAAAATCAGCACCATTGGAAAACTGATGATTACCACTCTCTGATGGGAAACCAACTCAGTTAATGACCACCCTTCCCGACAGAGAAGGCCATTATTGAAATTTCACATAAATTATTGTATTACAGCATAGACATAAAAGTCTTCTGCTTTGCCGATAATCGCATGATTGCATTAACACTCTCTCGATAACTGTGCTATTCATTTGATTACATAAAACAAATACCATATTGAACTGTGTCATATTGACTGCATTGTGTGCGCGCTTCATAAAAGCCACAGGGAGAAGGTTTGCCATGCAGATTTTTTGTGTAGCTGAACAGTTACCACTCTTGGTTGGTCAAGCACATAGTATTTTAATGCTCCAAATATGACAGACTTCACAATACCCAAGTTAGAATAACTAAAAACATTCTTCTTTTTTTCAGAAAGGGTTTCCTTCATCTGATCTAAGTTACCATCTCAGAAAAGAATAAAGCCATAAAAAGGGAAGAAGAATTAATAGCATGCTTTGTTCAGCCAACCAAATGAGAACTTTCAGTCCCCAGTGAAAATATGAATTAATGATAATAATAGGCCTGGGGAACTCCCATGATTCAGTAGGTCAAAACAGATCTGCTCCTACCCCTCTGTTAATATTTAAAAATACAGAATCTTCTGATCTTATCCTTCAAGTTCTAGAACTTATAATCTGTGGGGAATACCTATAATCAGGTCAATAAATCATTCTGATGTCCAGAAGTACAGACTAAATCATGAAAATTAAATTTTGAAAATTGTTTGTAAATGTTGACTCCTTTAAGTTTGTTCATGTTCATTGCAATCCCATGGTTTAGAGAGTAGGTGAACATAGAAGATGCTGGTAGATACAAGACCTCACTTTAATCTGATTGATGTTTAATTTTTTATTTTACTTGATAGGTGGCGAGAGGTTATTTATGTTTTTTTCTCCTCTTGTGCATATTATGGTGGCAGAGCTACTAATAAAATTAGGAGGAACTATAAAAGTAGACAGATGTATACAAATCTTCGTTCCAACTGTGAGCTTGGGAAAATTACTTAACCACTCCAAGCCTCAATCTTCTCATCTGCAAGAAAAAGATGTGCAGATAATTATATCTACCCCATGGAATAATTTGAGGACATCCACCCACATCATAGTGGGTTCTATATAAATATAGAATCATTTTCCCTTTATAGAAATATAGCTGTAGACTGTACTAACTGGAAAGCTGTGGTGTGAGAAGAGATGGAGAATATTCTCTTCTCAGGCATAGTTCCAGCCTCACTGGAAGATGTTCCTGGCTCTGGTTCCTGTGGTGAGAGCACATGGAATGAGGTTTCCTCTTTGGTCCCTACAAACTTGCATTTACTGGAAACCAGTGACCCTAGATATTTCTCAGACTGGAGAGCGAAAAAGAATCCTAGAATGGGAATCCAAAGTCTGAGTTTGGATTTTGGCTTCCTACTTACATAGCATGAGAATTTACTTAACTTCTATTCATTTCAACCTTTAATTTCCAGAAATCTCAACTCTCCTTTTTTAAATTTAACTTTTAATTATCTAAATTTAAAAATATAGTAATTGCTACCACATGAAGAAGACAATCAGGTGAACTATGTAACTCCTGGCGCTCAATAAGGTAATCAATAAACATTTATAGAGATAGAAATCAGTGTAAAATAGATATTTGGCTCCTATCTACTGATAAGAATAAATGCAAATGAAAAATAAATGAAAAAAATCTTTAAAATTCAATGCTTAGGTATCACTTGATCAGCAATGTTCCACATGAAATTATCCTTCCTTCTCTCCTGTACTCAGAAAGTAGTGTTATAAAGGCAGGACTAGATACTGGTTCTAGAAAAAAAGAAAGACACTGATTCCCTTCCTATGATTGGTGTGTTAGATGTGGGAAATGAGGAGTGAAGAAGAAAACCTTTCTGACATTGGCTGCCAAACTTCTCCTAGGTTTGAGGCTAATTCTTGATGTGAAAGCAAAGCACACGTCTAGTTGATAGGTGCTGTGACAGGTGTCAGAGGGATGTCTATGGAAATGGGCACGGGTAATGAGAAACAAGGCAATGAATCAAAAAAAGCCACCAAAACCAATACTGACGGATGCTTTGGGGGAAACTAGGCAGCTTGTTTCTACCTAGCTAGGTAAGTATGACTTGAACCAAAAAGTATGACTTGAACCAAGCAAACAGCTGAAAAACCACAAATATGTTTCACGCTGTTTTTCATAGAGCCTAGAAACGCTATAAGCCTTAGATAAATTGTAAACTACATCCCCCCAAACACTTAAATGGTCTGCATCCCTCCCATTAACTGCGAGTCAGGAGCAGAGTCTGCCGTCAATATCCTCCCAGTTCCCTTATCTAAAAATAAAGAAAAGCACCCAAAATATCTCAGAAGGTACAGACTCTCTGCTTTGCTAAAAACTAGGAAATAGAAGGGGCTGGATTTTGCTTTGAGAAGTAAGGCTGTCCCTATTTGCACCATAGCTTTTCAGGTCACGTTATATGCGGTGCTAATTCAAGCAGGAAGTGAAAGGGGGTAAATGTGAGGTTGTCCTGTGGAACTAAATGTTTCGCAATAGAGCAGCACTGACTTTCCTTCCCCTGAAGGGTACTGTTGGTTCCCGATCTTCTAGAAACAACTAGTGGAAAACTGCCTACTTCCAAGTGAAGAAGTTGAGTGGAGTTGGACTTTCTTCTTTCTGTCATTTTGTATGTAAGTGGGGTCTCCTTGACAAGGTTTTCGTCCAGCACCTGTCAGCCATTGTCCAGGTATTGTGTTCAGTTTGCTTTTACGGATTCCTGAAAGTCCACCATGGTTGTGTGTCTCATGACATCCATTCCGTGACCCTGAGGGACTGATCCCAGCGGAGTAAGAGGGATTCCCCCATAAACAGTTCAACAGGGAGTTGCAGTCTTGCTGAAAATATCACTAGTGGGTATGAGTTGATCCTGACAAAGTGTTTCATAGTCACGTAATAGCCATTGCCAGTGCCCTAAAAATTTTGGCAGTATTAGAGTTTAGTGTTCATCAAAAGTGGGTTTTTTTCTTCTTAAAGGAATTATCCCCTCAATAAAATTTCTTAAGATTTATCTGTAAGAGACTTGTAGTTAAAGTAATTTAATTAAGGATTACTCTGTAAACACTGATGAGTATTAATTGATATGCTTATAAATGACAGAAATACATACAAGTAACAGTATATAACTGAACATGATTTATTGAGGATAGTTCCAAGACTGGCTGATAATTTTTGAATAGATAAAAATTATTATATTTTAAATAGATAAAACTATCACAATTATCTGAAAACTCCCGGAAATAATTTATTTATCTGTGAATGAATATACCTGTCAGTATAAAAATGCTGGGGGAAGGGCTCCTGGGTAGCTCATCTGGTTAAGTGACTGCCTTTGGCTAAGGTCACGATCCTGGAGTCTGGGATTGAGTCCCACATTGGGCTCTCTGCTCACCAGGGAATCTGCTTCTCCTGCTCACCTCTCTCCTCTCGTGCTCTCTCTCTCTTTCATTCTCTCTCTCTCTCTCAAATAAATAACTAAATCTTTAAAAAAAAAAAAATGCTGGGGGAAGAGGGAGAAGTATCTGTTTTTAGAATAAACAAATTCTGAAAAAGCTGGGCAATAAAATCCATACTTCTACTAGTATGAGAAAATATCTTTGGGGCACCTGGGTGGCTCAGTCTGTTGAGTGGTTGAGTGTCTTACTCTTGATTTCAGCTCAGGTCATGATCACAGGGTCCTGGAATCAAGCGCCCCCCCCCCTTAGACTCGGCACTCAGGGAGTCTGCTTGTCCCTTTCCCTCCGCTTCTCCCCACTGCTTATACATTCTCTCTATCTTTCTAAAATAAAGAAATAAAATCTTTAGAAAAGAGGGGGGGAATATCTTTGGTTAAGAACATAATCTATCTTTTCACAGTTCAAAAGGAACATTCATTTTAAAAAAATTGTCTTAGGGCGCCTGGGTGGCTTAGTGGGTTAAAGCCTCTGCCTTTGGCTCAGGTCATGATCCCAGGTCCTGCTCTCTGCTCAGCGGGGAGCCTGCTTCCTCCTCTCTCTCTGCCTGCCTCTCTGCCTACTTGTGATCTCTGTCTGTCAAATAAATAAAAATCTAAAAAAAAAAAATTGTCTTGCATTTTCATAGCTATAATTCCTGGAATTACACCCGTATTCTCTAAGTCTCTAAGAGATACATTGTGAATATAATATTTAAGCCAACCTCACCTTTACCCATAAGATCTCTATGTGGTAACTGAGGCTTGGAGAGTTTCAGTGACATGGCCCAGGTCTTCTGACGTCAAATTCAGTTCTTTCTCTTTGGTTCCAAATTGTCTTATTCATCTTAATGATCCATGAAAAAAAAAAAAAAAAACCTCTGAAGTAAAACTGAGGGAAAGAAGTATTTCAGAGAAGTTCAGCTAAATTAAATGGATTTATTCCTCCAAATAATTTGAGATGTGCAACAGTGCTATAATATAAAAATACAAAAGAGAGGGATAAAAATGGGCTGTGGCAGAAACTGGCCTCTACTAATCTCACAAAATAAACTGCAGGTTGCCGGGGGGAGGGGGTTAGGGAGAGAGTGATTGGGTTATGGACATTGGGGAGGGTATGAGCTATGGTGAGTGCTGTGAAGTGTGTAAGCCTGACTATTCACTGGGGCTACTAATACATTATATATTAATTTTAAAAAAAGATATATGTGAGGTGATAGAGGTGTTAATTAGATTGGAGAATCTTTTTCAATGTATATATACATGTATCAAATGTGTACTTTAAATATCTTACAATTCTATTAATCACTTATATCTCCATAAAGGTGAAATGTTTTAATGTCAAAAAAAAAAAAGTAGACCTCCTGCAAAGAAACTGAGAAACTGTTTGAGACCAGAGGCAGAGGAATGCCTTAAGAAGGGAAAAGAAAATGTGAGGGAATATGCAATTCTCTCTGCCAGAATGGGCCTATTTTGAATGAAATCACATTAACTCCCTCAGGAGACAAAAAAATATATTGAAAGTAAAAAACCTAAAGAGGTAATTTGGGCTTATTAGGGTTACTTAAAAACCTGAAGATCATAACTAAAAATTAGTGAAGTCTGAAAACCCCTTGATCACTTGAATTAAATGTTTTGGACAACCAGTGAAAGGAATTTAGAGAAGAAAGCAAAGGAAGTTCAGATTCTCAACTCCAGCAACCTTCTCCCAGATACACAAAAGAGATGACTTCATTTTTCTCAACACTTCCCCCCGACCAGTCCTACCATGACACGTAGCTCCAGTCACACCGGCTCAGCTCTGAAAATTCCATCACCTCCTTATCTTCCACCTGCCACAGCACCAGTGTAGACAGTAAGGGCACCGGAAATTAGCTGGGGAGAAAAGAAACCCTGACTCTATGTGCCATGACTGACCAAGAGAAGACACCACAGTAGTAATACATAAAGGGATTCAGTAGAGTAGATTGGGGCACTACAAGTTACCCATCCAGTCCATGAGAATTGTCATTCTCTGTCAAAATTTAACAAAGAGCTTATCTAAGAGTCTTATCTCACATGCCAATAGAAAGATGTCTCAAACCTTAGAGGTTATGTAACTATTCCCATGATCCTGCCAAAAATGTTCAGACTTTTTCCTGGAATAACCATCAAAAATAATTTTCAAGACACACATAAAAAATCACTTTCCTTACTTTATAGTTGCACTTTTAAAAATTAAAAACCCTACTATCCATCTTGATCACTGACTTCATTCATTGTACTTTGAGTTACTCACTGCCTCTGAAATTGTGAATGAAAATTTGCTGCCAGTGAACTTATGAAAGGTGTTTTGCAAGCTATTACGGACACTCCAAAATAACAGTTTCAAAAAAAGTGTTTTAATTATGACTACACTCTTGTAATACCCTATGGCCTACAAATTAACAACTTTGGAAAAAATAAACTCAGTTGGAATGCTAATGGAAGTAATAATCATTAAACATGAAGTCACATGACATCTCATATATAATTTGATTTACATGGCAAGAGATAATAAAATTAATTCCCGTACCTGGTCTTTTCCAGGTGACTCTCTGCCAGTGTCTTCTAAGACCTCAATGAGCTGCATTTATCCCTGAAGGCATGATAGGATCCAAGATAAAGCAGATATTGTAATAACAGGAAAGGAAATATACTGTTCTTTTTTTTAAAAAGATTTTATTTATTTATTTGACAGAAAGAAAGGGATCACAAGTAGGCATAGAGGCAGGCAGAGAGAGAGGAGGAAGCAGGCTCCCTGCTAAGCAGAGAGCCCGATGCGGGGCTCAATCCCAGGACCCTGGGACCATGACCTGAGCTGAAGGCAGAGGCTTTAACCCACTGAGCCACCCAGGTGCCCCTAAAGCAGATATTCTAAAACAGTTTTTATAAAATCCTAGTCCCTGAGATGCTTTAAATGATATGACATCATACAAAATTGGAAACACTGCATATTACCTTCTCTTGGAGAAGTACAATGCATATATTCATTTAAAAATGCTCTGAGAAGCACTGCAATAAAGAAAAATCAACTTTGTTTTTCTTATATTTTCCATATTTACTTAGTAACGGACTCCTTAATTTAAGTAATACCAATTAACTTCCCACAAAGCTAGTGTTTTTATATAACTGACTGTGGAAAAGAGTTGACTGAAATCTCTAATTGAAAAAAAAAAAGGAAAAAAGGCAGGAGGAAGTGACTTCACAGTGGAGAAACCTAGCATATACCACTTGGACAGATGACAATTGAGGTTAACCTCAGAAGTGATAATTCATTCTGTTAGCATGTGCCCCGTGTGAGGTAATGAGAAGGACACTTGACCTCTGTGGCATCGTTTCCCCAAATTCACAACCTCTGTCTAATCATAAGAAAGAAAACCAGACCAACCCAAATTGAGAGACAGTCTTCAAAATACCTGACAACTCCTGTTCAAAACTGTCAAAGCCATTGGGAACAAGGAAGGATCGAGAAGCTGTCAGAGACCAGAGAAGACTAAGACGACTGAACAACTCAGTGTAATGTGGTATCTTAGATGGCCTCCAGGGACAGAGAAAAGACATTAGTAGAAAAATTGGTGAAATTAAAATAAAGCCTAGCATTTAGTGAATAGTAATGCACTAACGTTGGTTCCTTAGTTTTTACAAGTGGTTATGTAAAATGTGAAAATAGGAAAAACTGGATGCACAGTATATGGAAAACTACTTCTTTGCAACTTTCCTGTAAAGATAAAACTATTCCAAAATAAAATGTTTTCTTAAAATAGTAATAATTGCATCTACAGTTCCTGAGTATGTAAATCAGCTCATATAGGAAGGGTAACAGCAAGATAAGAATGTGAGCCCAGATCCAGGCTGCCCAACTTTGAATCCCAGATCTGCCACCTGCTAGCTCCATGGCCTTGTGCAATGTCTAAATTTACTCATCTTTTTTTTTTAATTCTATTTATTTATTTGACACAGGCAGAGGGAGCAGCAAGCTGAGGGAGATGGGGAAGAAGGCTACCGGCTGAGCAGGGAGTCCGATGTGGGACTTGATCCCAGGCCACTGGGATCAGGACCTGAGCTGAAGGCAGCCACTTAACAGACTGAGCCACCCAGGCGTCCATAAATTTACTCATCTTTAACGAAGAGAATGATGAGCCATTAAATTCTATTCCTGAAACTAATATTACACTGTATGTTAACCAACTAGAATTTAAATAAAAACCTGAAACCAGAAATTAATAAATAAAAAAATAAAATGAAGAAGAAAGAATAATATACCTAATTCATAAGGTTACTGAAGGAGAAAACTTAGACATGCAAAGTGCTTGAACAGTGCTTGTCAGCTATTAACCACTCAATTAGCTACAACTGTTAGGGTTATTATTTATTAACATGAGTTCTAAATACTTAAAAGCTCTAGCTGACAATGAATAAAATATAAATAAATGATAATATATTGACAAAATAAGCCAACTAATATAAATTCTACTCTATTAATAATAGTTGTGAAGTATATCAAATGTGGGAAGTAAAACTTCTGCTTTTCATGAATCAGACTTTGTTAAGAGTATTATACTTGTTTCTGGGTGTTGTACTTTAAATCAGATGTGAACAAGGTGTCTTGCGGGGGTCAATCCATTAAGCTCCACCTCTGGCTCAGGTCAAGAGTTCAGGGTCTTGGGATTGAACCCCAAGTTGGGTTCCTTGCTCAGTGGGGAGTCTGCCTCTCCCTCTGCCTCTCACTTGTTCTCTCTCTCTCTTAAATAAATGAATAAAATCTTTTTTAAAAATTTTTAAAAATAAATCAGATATGAACAAATAAGTTTCCTCAGACAAAGACAATCAGGACACTATGTAAAAACTATCATATATGGGCATCTGGGTGGCTCACTCAGTTGGGCAACCCACTCATGATTTTGGCACAGGTCAAGATCTCAGGGTTGTGAGATTGAGCCCCATGTTGGGCTCTGCACTCAGTGGGTAGTCTGCTTAAGTTTCTCTCCCTCTCCCTCTCCCCATGCCCTCTAAAAATAAATAAATAAATATTTAAAAGAAACTGTCATATAAAAGGGTAGTTAGAAAACCTGACACTGCTTAAACTGGAAAATAAAAACTCAGGAAGACTGGAATGCCCGGTTTTAAAAAAATGTGAAATATTTTAGTGCTCCTGGGTGGCACAATTGGTTGAGCGTCTGAGACTTAATTTCAGCTCAGGTCATGATCTCAGGTCATGAGATTGAGCCCCATGCTAAGCTCCAACTCAGCACAGAGTCTGAGATTCTCTGTCTCTGCCTCTCCTGCTCATGCTCATTCTCTCTCTCTTTATAAAATAAATAAATAAATCTTTAAAAATTAAAAAAAAAATACTTCCTAAAGAGCTGAAATATAGTCGAAGCTGTACATAAAAAACATTAACAGAATTCCCTCTTCAAGAATCTTATACTCTATTATAACAAGTCCACATTTCTAATGTGTCCATAATAGGCATCTTTTCCATTTGTTTATTTATGCTCCTCATGAATGTATTGATGTGCTAATGTATTAATGATATCTTGAAGGCGACTGTATACAAAATGTGTTAAGTGAACTCTTTAAAAGTTGAATTTCTTAAGTTCTACCATTATTTAAAACAGAGTAATACATAAGTTGCATGTTTTAAAACCCTAAGGTATATTTAAAAACTAGGGTAAGATTATATGAGGAAAAGAAATGTGAAAATGCTTCCATAATTCTCCTCCTACGTTATAACCTTATATTTTTTCTTGACATTACACCCAGCATGTCGCCTTACTCAATTAGATGTTAAATAAATATGTTTCATGAAGATTTGAAAGATTAGACACCATCTTCAGCACGTATATACAAGTGTCTTAAATACCTCTCTAGAAATAGGAATATATCATATAATGACACAGGAGAGAGTAAAGCTAGATTTCAACTGTATTTATTATGCTTAATGAAACCAAGAAGTGTTACTAAAGATTATCATCCTGCCCCTGTAACAGTCAGTTCATTTTGACAGTAGGGCCCCATTTACCTACTTTAATTCAGCATTGCTTTCCCCCCTCAAACCAGAATCCTTGCCATGAATTTAAGGTCATTCCTTAGTAGTAGACACCTTTTAGTTTCAAAAATTAAGCTGCCAACCCTACATCAAAGCAGATTTTGTAGCTAGTAGGATCTTTACAGTGTGCAAAGAGACTAACGTAAGAGTTTTGACTTGCTGAGTGAAAAGGTACAGATTAAAATAAATAGACCACTCAGAGGCTCCTGAGTGGCTCAGATGGTTAAGCAGCTGACTTTTGATTTGGGCTCAGGTCATGATCTCAGTGTCATAAGATCAAGCCCTGCTCATTCAACCTCTTCCTCACTTCTTTACTCTTATCCAAATATCATTTTAGCCTATAGTCCCTAATATATTCTCCCTTCTGTCCTCACTCTCATCTGCTCTGCACTAAATTCCAAAACTCACGATACTGTCCTAGTCCTGCTTATACAGGTGTGTTCAGTGTGTAAAACTTTACCAAGCTATATTTCTATGATATAGGCACATTTCTGTCTGTGTATTTCAACAGGGTTTACTTTAAATCCATAGCCTGCAGTTTTAACTACTTTCTTGCCAAATGCCCTATCTCCCTTGTTCTTCTGTTCTTTTTCAGGGTTTAAATTCTCAGTCTGAACCTAGCACTCCATCCTACCTGTGCCTGTCACCAAACTGTTCAGCCCTGCTGAAAAAGACTCATAAGACCACATAGATAGGTGTCACTGGAAATCTGTTTATCATCTCCCCATGCCCATATCGACAGACACACCAGCATCTACATTCATCTTTTCTTCTTCTTTTAGTTACAGTGAAAGATAATTTGTTAGCTTACCAGGGTCAGTTCCTTCCCCTGTGCCCAGATTCTATTCCTGCCTACCTTCTTAAGGATCTCAGGTCATTGCATGTTTTCCTTATGCCCTCTCTTTTACTTCTCTATTCTAATAGGCCCTTCCCATCAGCATTGCTTCCCATGCTCCAGTCTTCCAGCTTCTTTTACACAAATCTCCCTTGTCAATGTTATTCTCACTCAATCATTCATTCAACAAATTTTATTGAGCAACTATGGTGTGTCAGATACCAGTGACCCAAACAGACAAAACTCTATCTCATGGAACTTATAGCCTACTAAGGGCAGAGAGATGGATAAGTGAATGAGGAAACAATCATGTAGACTGTCAGAGAATAGTATTATAGAAAAGAAGAAAATAGGAGCAGGAGAAAGGGAATGGTATGAGAGAGAACAATGTAAAAAGGGGAGCTCAAAGAAGGCCTTTTGAGAAATAATTGAGCGAAGTCCTGAAAGGGGTGAAGTGTGAGCCCCTGGAGACCTGTGTCCCCTGGGAGACAAGCAGTCCAAGTGGAAGAACATTTTTTTTAATTATTTTATTGAGAGAGAGAGAGCGCACGTGCACAAGCAGGGAGAGGAGCAAATGGAGAGGGAAAGAGAAAATCCCAAGCCAACTCTGCATTGAGCACGGAGCCCAACGCAGGACTCAGTCTCACAACCCTGAGATCATGACCCGAGCCAAAATCAAGAGTCAGATGATTACCCAACTGAGCTACCAGATGCCCCCTCTTTTTATTCTTTATGTGTTTTCTTATATTCTTGTGATTTTTACTCAGCTGTTCACAACAGACATCTGTCTCTCTCTCTCTCTCTTCACTGCCATCATCTTATCCCTTCTTCCATCTTCTCACAAAAGCATTCTTTCTTATCATTCTGCTTCTAACTTTGCTCCCATTCCAAAGCATCCTCCACAATTCCAAGCCTGAGGAATCCTGCTAATAATATCTGGTCTTGTTTTGCTTCTTTCATTGGTTCTTGTAGGACACATTCCAAAGGCTTACAAGAACACCCCCTCCCTCCCCACACAATGTTCTGGAGCCATGTACTTTTCCACAATGACTGTTTAGCACTTTTTGCCTTATATTTCTTTCAAACCCTCAAATCAAATATTTCTAATGTAATATCTGAGGTCATCATTCATATTAGAACAGAAACGCTCTGCTCTTTCCCCCACCTCCCAATCATTTCCCATTTACTTTCTAAGTTCCTCGAAGAAGCTTTCTCTAATCTATTAAATACTTAATAATAATGACAAATGCCTTGTGCATTATTAGCATAACATGCTATCATTTATTATTATTATTAAGTGGCTAATTGTCCTTCTCTTTAGGTGGATTATAAACATGAGGCATTCTGCTCCTCAGTACCTAGCTCATTGCCTGAAACATAGTGAAAGCATACTCAATAAATGTGGAGGCCGAAAAAAATTAAGGCCATTCCACCTCAAGTTTAGTGTTAGCATAAGTGCAGCCATCTTAACTTTGGCAGCCGTCTTAGGCCTCTGTGACCCTACTTCAGTTCTAGGGATTGTTTGCCGTACTTTAGTTCCAAGAAGCTTTAGGAAAAAAAGCGGGCAACACTCCTGGCAACTGCTAATCAGCTTACTGCAGGACTTGTTTGAAATTGCCCTGCGCTGCCCTGCAACCACCCCCCTGCCCCAGGCCTCTTGTGATGACACATAAAAACCCCTGCTTTAACTAGACTCAGGGTCCAAGTCCCTACTCCGCTGTGTCAGGTATACTTGGGCCCAAGCTTAAGCTTGTCAAATAAACCCTCGTGTGATTGCATTGGTGTTGGCTCCTTGGTGGTCTCTAAAACTTGGCCATTACAATAAAAAATGAATGAATGGTCAAAATCCTTGAGGAGAACACAGGCAGCAACCTCTTTGACCTCAGCTGCAGCAACTTCTTCCTAGAAACATTGCCAAAAGTAAGGGAAGCAAGGGAAAAATGAACTATTGGGACTTCATGAAGACCAAAAGCTTTTGCACATCAAAAGAAATAGTCAACAAAACCAAAAGACAACTGACAGAGTGGGAGAAGATATTTGCAAACGACATATCAGATAAAGGGCTAGTATCCAAAATCTATAAAGAGCTTAGCAGACTCAACACCCAAAGAACAAATAATCCAATCAAGAAATGGGCAGAGGACATGAACAGACATTTCTGCAAAGAAGACATCCAGATGGCCAACAGACACATGAAAAAGTGCTCCACATCACTGGGCATCAGGGAAATACAAATCAAAACCACAGTGAGATATCACCTCACACCAGTCAGAATGGCTAAAATTAATAAGTCAGGAAATGACAGATGCTGGCGAGGATGCAGAGAAAGGGGAACCTTCTGACACTGTTGGTGGGAATGCAAGCTGGTATAGCCACTCTGGAAAACAGCATGGATGTTCCTCAGAAAGTTGAAAATAGAACTACCCTATGACCCAGCAATCACACTACTGCATATTTACCCTAAAGATACAAACGTAGTGATCCAAAGGGGCATGTGCACCCGCATGTTTAGAGCAACAATGTCCACAATAGCCAAACTATGAAAAGAACCTAGATGTCCATCAACAGATGAATGGATAAAGAAGATGTGGTGTATATATATGCAATGGAATACTACACAGCCACCAACAAAACAAAATCTTGCCATTTGCAATGGCATGGATGGAACTAGAGGGCATTAGGCTGAGCGAAATAAATCAACCAGAGAAAGACAATTATCATACGATCTCTCTGATATGAGGAATTTGAGAGGGAGGACAGGAGGTCGAGGGGGGTAGGGAAGGAAAAAATGAAACAAGATGGGACCAGAGAGGGAGATAAACCATAAGAGACTCTTAATCTCAGGAAATAAACTGAGGTTTGCTGGAGGCTGGGGGGAGAGGTGTAGGGTGCTTGGGTTATGGACACTGGGGAGGGTATGCACTATGGTGAGTGCTGTGAATTGTGTAAGACTGATGAATCATAGACCTATACCCCTGAAGAAAATAATATATTATATGTTGATTTTTTAAAAACTTTAAAAAAAATGAATGAATGTTGAATGGGATCAGCTAAGAGATGGGTTCAGAGTAAGTTGCTTCCTCTGGAACAAAACTAGTTCACTCAGCAAAAAAATCCCCAGAAAAATCATCAGAAAAAAAATCCTAGCCACCAATTTGCTTTTTTAGAGCTCTGTGACAGAATTTGAACAGAACTAATCATTTCTTATCTAAAAGGCCATAACCTCGCAGTCTTGAAACACTTAAATGCTCAAAACTTCGTAAGTCCAAATAAGTCTTTTCCTAACAGCAATACTGACATTCAATTTCCAAGGAATATATATATATATAATATGTATATATATATATATTCCTTCTTCATGAAATGTTAAAGCTAACAGGGCCTATAGATGATCAAGCCCACCATCCTATTTTTACAATTAATGAAACAGCTGACAGGCAGAGTCACTTGCCCTAGAATACACGGTGTTTTATTTTGTTTTTTAAAGTAGGCTCCACACCCAGCATGAAACCCAACATGAGGCTTGAATTCACAACCCTGAGATCAAAAACTGTGCTGAGATCAAGAGTCAGACACTTAACTGAGGAACCCAGGCACCCTGATTACACAGTATTTTTAATGTCAGTGCCTGAGCAAAGATCTCTTAACTCTCAACATGGTGGCTTCTGAGTCTGCGAGGCTGTCTCTCATTTGAGTATGTGGGAGAAAAAAAGAATTATGCTTGAATCATGTCACTGTCTGGGGATCATTAAAGACTCTTCTTGTAGAACGTCTGAGCAGGAAAGAAAACTAGTATTTATCAAGCCCCTCATGTATCTCCTACTTTGATAGGAGCATTTTGTGTACTATTTGACTTTAGTTCTATAGAAGTTCTGTAAGTTAAATATTATTATTCCCATATTACAGATGAGGAACTAAAAATAGAAGACAAAGAAATAAAAGGGATCCAAGTCAAAAAGAAAAAACTTAAACTGCCACTATTTGTAAATGGCAAAATATTATATATAGAAAACCCTAGATACTCCATCAGAAACTGTTAGAACTAACAAATGGATTCAGTGGAAGTTGCAGGACACAAAATCAATATGCAAAAATTTGTAACATTTCAATACACTAATAGTTAACTATCAAAAAGAGAAATTAAGAAAATAATCCCACTTACAGTTTCATCAAAAAGAATAAGTCACAAAAAATAAATATGATAAATTTAACCAAGAAATTGAAAGACCTGTATTGAAAACTGCAAGGCATTAATGAAAGAAACTGAAGAAAACACAGATATCTGCTCATGGATTGGAAGAAATAATATTGTTAAAATGTACCCCCCCCAAAAAAGTCCATACTTCCCAAAGCAATCTACAAATTCAATGCAATCTCTTTCATAATTTGAATGGTATTCTTCACAGAAGTAGAAAAAATGGCCCTAAAATTTGTATGAAACTGTAAAAATCCCTAAATAGTTTTTCTTTTTAATCTATTAAGAAAGAAGAACAAAGCTGGAGGCATCACACTCCCTGACTTCAAACTATATTACAAAGCTGTAACAATTTAAAAAGTGTGGTATTGGAGCAAAAATAAACACATAGATAAATGGCACAGAATAGAGAGCCCAGAAATAAATCGACAAATATACCATGGGAAAGGATGATCTCTTCAATAAATTTTATCAGGGAAATTGGATCACCACATGTGCGAGAATGAAAATGGACTGTTATCTTACACATACATAAAAATTAAATACTCAAAATGGATTAAAGACTTGAACATAAAACCTGAATCCATAAAACTCCTAGGAGAAAACATAGGTGGCAATCTCCTTGACATAGGTCTTGGTGATGATTTTTTAAATCTGAAGCTAAAAGCAACAGCAACAAAAGCAAAAATAAGCAAGTGGAACTACATCAAACTAAAAAGCTTCTACACAGCAAAGAAATAATCAACAAAATGATGAGGCAACCTGTGGAACAGGAGAAAATATTTCCCAATCATATATCTGATAAAGGGTTAATATACAAAAGATATAAAGAAGTCATACAATTCAACTGCAAAAAATAAGCGATCCAATTTTTTTAAATGGGCAGAAAATCTGAATACACATTTTTCCAAAGAAGACAGAGATAAACAATGTGTACATGAAAGATGCTCTACATCATTAGTCATCACAGAAATAGAAATATCACCTCACACCCATTAGATTGGCTATTATAAAAAGACTAGAAATGACAAGTATTGGCAAGGTTGTGGAGAAAGGGAACCCTTGTGCACTGTCAATGGGAATGTGAATTGGTACAGCCATTATGGAAATGAGTATGGAGTCTCCTCAAAAGATTAAAAATAGAAATACCATATGGTCTAGCAATTCCACTACTAGGTATTTACTCAAATAAAATGAAAGCACTAATTCAAAGAGATACATGCACCCCTCTGTTTATTGCAGCATTATTTACGATAGCCATGATGTAGAAATTATGATATGATAATGTATATAGGATATTTGTATAATAGTGCTATATGATTCTATATATATGAAACTGTGCTAACATGATATACATATGATATATATAACATATATAATGTAATATTACTCAGCCATAAAAAAGAATGAAGTCCTGACATTTGAGACAACATGGATGGACCTCAAGGGCATTATGCTAAGTGAAATAAGTCAGACAGAGGTAGACAAATACCATATGCTATCCTTACATGTATAATCAAAATATATATGTGTGTGTGTGTACATATATATACATATACACATATGTATATATATGTATATATATTTCTCCGAGCTCAAAAGTACAGAGATTAGATTGGTAGTTGCTAGAGGTAGGATAAGAGAAATGGATGGACTGTTTGTTTTTTTTTTTTAGTTTAAATAAATTGAATTTTTAAGAAATAAGTAAGAATATCCGTAGCTACTACTGGGCCCTGAGAATCTGCTGCACCACTCACTGGACCAAAAGTTCTAGGCCTTTCTTCAAAAGAGTGTTTTTATTTTCACTTGCTACTAACTGATAGGGACTTCATGAATTTTTCTTAAGATTTTACTTATTTACTTGACAGAGAGGATAAGAAAGCATAAGCAGGAGGAGCAGTAGAAGGAGAAGTAGGCTCCCTGCTAAGCAGGGACCCTGATGTGGAGCTCCATCCCAGGACCCTGATGTCGTGACCTGAACCAAAGGCAGAAACTTAACCATCTGAGCCACCCAGGTGCCCCAGGACTTCATGAATTGCTAAGTGTACTAAAATTTGGTATTGATAATTTAAGATCAATATAGCATTAAAGTTTGCAGAGAACTCTAATTCAATGTTCTACTAGAGTTGAAATGTCCTGCCAAGCCCATTCATACACAGCCACTCAAAAATAATAGGAAATTTCACCATGTTATGTTCTTGTTTGCTGACCCATCATCAGAGTATTTTCATATGGTCATGATGTCTAGTTATTGCAATTTCTCACTTTTCTTTTATGAACTCTTTACTCTCCTTGGACATAACAACAGAGGTTAATGTATTAGCTCTAGAGTGGACACTTCACAGCTGTGGCGCTGGACACATATCTCAACCTCTATCTTCCCCAGTTTCCTTGTGCAGTTTCTCATAAAATTAAAGGAAGAGCATGTCAGGCATGTACAGTAGGGGTTGGAATACAGTGGCTTCTTCATAAATGTCAGTTATCATTATTTTAACCTGGTTTTGGAAGATCATTTGGTTAACTCTACAGTGGGTAGTGATGTATATTTGCATGAATAGTTTGGGTCTTAAATTGTCTACTAATGGGAACTGAAGACCTTATTTTTTATTCATCCATTACACTGCCATTAAAATAGATGATTTTATAATTTCCTCAAAATTTTTTGTACACTGATATGACATTAGTGTAGTCTGTGAACTTGTTCTATCTTAATAATTTGTAATATATTGCCAGATGGAATGTGATAAAACTGTCTAGTTTTTAGGGCATTGCTTTATAAAAATTAAAAGCATGAAGTCATATCCTCATAAATTTAATTATAGGTGATTCACAATAGATTTTAGTTAGTTATTTCCTGGTCCCTTTTTTTATCCATTTCTTTTCTCCTGGAAAGTGACAATCAATGATCTATGTGGACCATAGAGAATTTTGATCTCAGTAAGTGGAGTGAAGTAAAAAAAAAAAAAATTTTTAGGTTAAAAAGCTTGTGAACCTAATGTACAAAACTATCACATGCTGACCTGCATTATTATCTTCCTATAGACATCTGAACTCCTCAACAAGATTCCATTCCCTGGAGGGCAGAGACCCCGCACAAATTATACTGGGTAGTGGCCCCTTGTGTCATTGAGTGGAAAATCTTGCACATAGGAGGTTCTCAGTAAGAAGTAAGGAGTACGGTTGTTACCACTCTTGGGGGGAGTGTATATCCTTTATCATCTTCTGGTAGGCTTGAAAATGGGAGATGTGATTTCCTTGCTATGACTAGGTTGTGGGTGGAATATTGCTGGGATTAGAACACCATTATAGACTTTTAGCTACACTACACATTTGAACACATTTGAACTATTTCTCTGAAAATGACAGTGGTGTTAGAAAGTTACGAATTCATAAGTAGTCTTCTAATATAGGAATTTAATAAAACTTTGTAAATAGTTCATGCCCAAAGTAAAGGTCACAGGGAAAATAGGAACCTGGCAGGTACTAAACCCCGCATGGGTGCACGAGCATCAGAAGCTGTCCTGCCTCTCACCATACTAACGACAGACTCCATCACTGATTGGCAGGAGTTCCTCCATTTGTGGGAATTGACTTAAGTCACTAGAGATCCTTATTTTAATGATGATTGACATCTAACATGTCTCTCTAGCAAGAAGTTTTCCTGCTCTGACATTCAAAAATCTATGTCACAAGCTTCAAGAAAATGTGCCAGATGGTAAAGACCAGCAGGGAATTTAAGGCTGCTAAGTATAGCTCTGCCCCTTATTAAGTGAGATTTTGAAATTGGGGAAGGGGGAGGGGACACCTGCCAAAGATCAGGTCTGTTTATTATATAAGAATATGAAATAGCTATTTTATATTCTTCTGTACCAAACACAGTAATATTTGAAAAGGACAATCATACTGAGGAATTGGGTAGGACCAAAGCCAGATAATTGCCTCAGCTATAAAAAGAAGACAATGAAAAACAAAGAAAGAATAGAAAGCATTATCTTTCATGTTGATATTTCATTTCACTTCAATACATACAAACACACTCCTCCGACGATTAAGCTGGTATTTACTTATACCTCTTTAAGAAGCAGGGGTAGTGGCAGGAAAGACGAGAGCATTATGAGAAAGAAGTAATTTTTTTTTCAGATTTCATTTATTTATTTGAGATAGAAATGCAGAGAGAGAGCACGAGCCGTGGGGAGGCGGCAGAGGGAGAGGGAGAAGCAGGCTCCTCACTGTGCAAGCAGCCAGATGTGAGACTCTATCCCAAGACCCTGAGATCTGACCTGAGTTGAAGGCAGATGCTTAACCAACTGAGCTACCCAGGCACCCCAAAAGTAATTCTTTTTATACAGCATGAAATATGTGTTTCCAGACACATTTTTTTTTTTACCTATTGCAAATATCTGAAAGTTTTTACTTTTTTGCTTCCTAAAGATATGTGACAATAGCCATTGAAAGAAATTCAATGTAATTCAACAAATATCTATTAGGTCCTTGCTATATAAACCTCCAGAGGGACATAGAGATGGATAAGGGAGGTTAATTTGTCAACAAGTGTGTGATCCAGAAGGAAATATGAAATTTTTTAAGATTATTTATTTCTTTATTTATTTGACAGAGAGACAGAGAGAGAAAGCACAAGCAACAGGAGAAGCAGGCACCGGAAGAGGGAGAAGCAGGCTCCCCAAGGAGCAGGGAGCCCGACGCAGGGATCACAGGACCCCAGGATCATGACCTGAGGCAAAGGCAGTTGCTTAACTAACTGAGCCACCCAGGCAACCCAGGAAATATGAAATTTTTAAAGGTAGTTATATTATAAGGTAGAAGGTGATTACTGCAATTGGAGTCTGACTGCCAGAAGTTCTAATTGCTTCGCTGTAATTCGCCAACTCTATAAGCATGGAGAAGTCACAATATCTGGTGGTATCTCCCCATCTTCATCTGGAAAATGGGGCAATAATAGAGTAGACAGCACAGGCTTTGTGTGAGGATTAAACGAGTGGATACATGCAAACTCTTATTACTGGCACATTAGAAACAATCCATGTTACAATTGTTAGTGATACTCGATTTAAGTGCTATATTTCAAAGAAAGGAGATACTGTATTCCATTTAGAGGATCAGAAAATGTTTGGGAAAGAAAGTATAGCATTTAGAATGGGTCCTAAAAAATGGGCAGAGGGAGGGGAGAGGGGAGAGGGGGAAGAGAGGAATGGGCAGAGGGAACAGTATAAAGAATGATAGGCAGAAATATCGAAAGTGTGATATAAACAACACAGAGCAGTCCTGAGTCACAGGAATGTGAAGTGCTTGTACAGGAGAAAGAGAAAATTAGTCTAAGAGTCTTAAAATGTTAGCTGAAGGCTCCTGGGTGGCTCAGTGGGTTAAGCCCCTGCCTTCAGCTCAGGTCATGATCTCAGGGTCCTGGGATCAAGTCCTGTATCAGGCTCCTTGCTGAGCAGGAGCCTCTCCCTCTGCTGCTCCCCCTTGCTTGTGCTCTCTCTCCTCTCACTCTCTGTCAAATAAACAAATTCTTTTTTTTTAAAGATTTTATTTATTTATTTGTCAGAGAGAGAGCACAGGCAGACAGAATGGCAGGCAGAGGCAGAGGGAGAAGCAGGCTCCCTGCCAAACAAGGAGCCAGATGTGGGACTTGATCCCAGATCATGGGATCATGACCTGAGCCGAAGGCAGCTGCCCAACCAACTGAGCCACCCAGGCATCCCCAAATAAACAAATTCTTAAAAAAAAGAAACATTCGGTTTGCAGGCATGTAATTTTTGTTTCCACAGCTTTCTGGAAACTAAAATGCTATACCATTCAGTGAACTTTTCCATCATCACATAATCCACTTATGACAGTGGAAATATAATTCATGATTTCTGATTAGTTTTTCTGAGAAATGCTTCAGAGTTTCCCTTCATAAAGCTAAGTAAAAAATGTCAACCAGTCCCCTCCAAATATGTGATGTCTGTGTGGAGCTCTTCGGTACCCAGTCATGCTATCTCTAGTAACTGATAGTCCATAGCCTTTTTTATTTTTGGAAGGGTGCTGTTTGAAGTGAAGATGGGTGTAACAGACCTGTTTGGGTTCTAAGCCAGACCTGGGACCCCAATATTACCATAAGGTAACAAGAAAGATAGCCCCCTTTTTTCAGGAGGCATAGTCATAAAGAAAATAAATTGCCACATTAAATCACAGAAGTTATTAGACCAAGAGGCTGTGTGGCTTTGGGCAAGCCACCAAATTTGAAACTGCCCTCGTTTCTTTATCTGGAAAATGGGGATAATAGTAGTTTCCTCTTCTTAGGGCGGTTGTGAGGATGAAATGAGATAACCCCATGTGAATGCTGAGCACAGTGCCTGGCAATAAATATGCCCTGCTATTTTGACCTGCTATTTTGGTCTGATGCTTCTACGCAGCTGACTAGGATATATGCGGCATATAAAATTGTCACCAGAGAGAACCACAAGCTAACTGATTACACACTAGAAGGAAACAAAAATGAGTAAAAATGCTGCAGAAATGTAGGGAGATTTATTTCTGAGTTCAGACACTGGTATGTTTCAACATTGCATGTGCTATATTGTAAGCAATCATATCAAGTGAGGTCTCTTCATTTTTGTTTCAGAAAAATTAAAGTATTTCATAAATGCAAATAACCTCTCCCTGATGTGAAAGTTGTGGAAGGTCAGGTGTTTCTATGTTCATATGTGATATTGTGACTCAAGTTTAAATACATTACTATCTGAAAAATAAATTTTAAATATAACATGGGCCAAAAGTCAGTTGAGTTCATTTGGTGTTACCAGATCCCAGCCCCACATCCCAAAATGTAAGCAAAACCAGCAACATCACTATACTGTGAGGTAACTTTCTTCAAATTCAAATAGTTAACATCCCTTTGACTTTTGAATAAATATAGCACTAGAATTATATTTTCTTTTTTTTAAGATTTTATTTATTTGTTTGAGAGAGACAGAGAGAGAGAGAGAGAGAGCATGAGCAGAGCAAGGGAAAAGGAGACTTCCCGCTGATCAGACAGCTTAACACGGGGCTCGATCCCAGAACCCTGGGATCATGACCTGAGCCGGAGGCAGATGCTTAACAGACTGAGCCACTCAGGAGCCCCTAGAATTGTCTTCTTCATTTTACAGTAGTGTCTTAGAAATGACCCCCAGTTTTACATCATTTGAGTTTTTGTTTATTTGAGAGAGAGGGGGAGAGAGAGAACAAGCAGAGGGAGGAGCATTGGGAGAAGGAGAAAGAATCTCAAGCAGACTCCACACTGAGAGCAAAGCCTGATGCGGGGCTTGATTTCATGACCCTGGATCATGACCCAGAGGGAAACTAGGAGTTGAAAGCTTAACCAACTGAGCCACTCAGGCACCCCTACTTAAATTTGACTTAGTACTATTATTAATATATCTCAAACTAAGATTTTCTCTCATACAATACAACCACTAGTGCTTTTTATCTCTACGAAGAGAAATGACAGAGAATTAAGCAGCTGGAAATACCTCTGATTTAGCAATAAGGCCACAATAATGATGCTATTATTCATGCTAGCACTCTGTCTTACTTTAGCTACAGTTAAAATTATGTATATGAATATACTGTCCCTGCCAGAATCAATATTATCAGATGCCTGAGTTTCTCCACTCTACATTGTCTCAAATACATTGTTTTAACTGTAAAGCAATGCTTAATACAATTATCCCTTTTGCTTATAGCTAAGATGTAGAAGACAATGTACTTACTCCATTTGGTGGTATTTTCTTCCCATCCTGCCATCAGTATTAATTTGTGTAATTAACCATTTTAGGTTAAGATAATTTAGATTTCTACCAATTGTAAAAAATAATAAAGAGAACCCATGTGACCTTGACTCAGTTTTCCCCAATGACAACATCTTGCAAAACTATAGATTTTTGACACTGATATAGTCAAGACCCAGCACATTCCCTTCCATTCTTCCCAAGGACCTCTCATGTTGCATTTTTGTAGGCACACCTTCCCTTTCACACCCCCATCATCTCCTTACCACCAGAAGTTACTTAATTGTTCTCACTTTATCTATTTTTGTCATTTCAGTGATGTTATGTAAAGGGAATCACATAGCATGTAGCTTTAGTAACTGGCTTTCGTCACTCAACATAATCCCATGGAGAGCCATCTGGGTTGTATATAACACTTGCCTGTTCCTTTTATTGCTGAGTAGGTATTCGATTTTGTGGATTTATCATATTTTTAAAACTACTCATCTATTGAAGGATTTCTTGGGTGTTACTATTAATCGATTATCTGTTTCCACACCTTCCAGGGCTCTAGCACTTCATGTTCCACAAAACAGAATCTTTTCTACTTTACAAACACGTGGTTTTCCTCAATTTAGTAGCATCTCTCTTGACTTACATCCCGGTAGACTATCCTTTTGCATCCATGTGAGTGTTGTTTTTAAATATCTAAATCCAGAAGAGATGACCGTCCATGTTCTCTGTTACATCTTGGCCTAGGCTTGGCTAGGCCTTGGCCTAGCATGGCCTAGGCTTGGCCTAGAGAAGAAACCATGGCCCCAGGCAGCACCAAGAGAAAGGCTCAGCTTGTTCTGCAAACAAGACTGTACCTCCTGTCTTCTTCAAAACACCCTCTTAAATGTGATTTTCATGTTTCAGTCCCCAGATGAAAAGACAGCATAATTCAATTCTGAGTCCCCAAGTCGGCAGACCCTCAAGAGGATCTACACAGGGCTCTTCACCACATCAGTATTCACAATTGCTCCCTGACAAGTTAGACATTTACCAAGGAGAATATTCTTTTTTTTTTTTAACATCTTAATTTAATTTTTTTTTTTTTAGTGTTCTAAGATTCATTGTTTATGCACCACATCCAGTGCTCCATGCAGTATTTGCCTTCCTTAATACCCACCACCAGCCTCACCTGGAAACCTATAAACTTCCAAGACTGAAACAGGAAGAAATTGACAACCTGAATAGACCAATACCTAGTAATGAGATTAAAGCAGTGATCAAAAACCCCCCAAAAAATTAGAATATCCCTTAGTTAGGAAATATAGGAAGCACCTAATTTGTTACATTTGCAAGGCATTACAAAAACACTTTTTTAACCTTTCTTGAAACACCCTAAGTTCAAAATCCTTGAATATGAATGCTAAGCATTGTCCTGAAAATGACTTCTTTCATTTAGTAAATGTGGAAATGTGGAAATGACCAAATCATCTTTCTTAGTTTCAGTCTTTTTGAATGATGCTGATTCATTATTATTCAGTTGGCTTAAATACAAATGGGCAAGTCTGACAATTACAGTACCTTGTGCATTCTGATTCAAGGAGTCTAGCTTATCTTTAGGGATACCCAATCACAAAGCCACAATGTTCTTCTCTAACATGGAAGAGTCTGCACACATTCTGTTGATCGCTCTGACAGAACCACACCCTGGGGAAGAACAAAGAAGAAATCACGAACATGAAAAATTTTCCCCAAGAATTCTTACGCCTTCCTTTTCTTTTCTTTTTATTTTTAGTTATAAATTGGGCAAGAATATACTACCACTGTTAAAAACGTTTCTTAAAGATTTGTAAAGTGCTCTAGCTCTATGGCTTTTAAATGATCTATTAGTTGGGGAAGAGAGTTGGGAAAGAATAATAGTCTTTTAACTCCATTTGTCTGAAAGAGAAATTTATCCTCTGCATGATTGCCTAATGATGGAACATTATCATCCCCACTCTTTAATGGTCCATAACAAAACAAAGTACTCTGAGGGTGCATGAGCATAAGACCTAGCAAAAAATCACAACTACCTGCTCTGAGCGCCACTAAAGCAAGTGTGAAAATAGCCTGTTTTCAGAGGAATTAATTTGTGTGATAGACAGTCAGGCAGAATTCTCATTGGCAAGGGTATCTTTTTTTAAAACATCTAGTTATTGCTTTGGGCACAGAAAACATATTTGCATGCAGCAGTCATTTAGTAAAAGAGTAAAAAAAAAAAAAAAAAAAACAAAGAGTAAGGCTGAAAGATACTGTCTACTTTCATACATAAAGGCTACAACTAAACTAAAACACAGTTCAGGTACAAATATAGAACTTCCAAACCAAATTAGAGAAGACTGTTATCTTTCTTAGAAAATTGTAGCAGCCTGCAGAACCTTTGTTACTTTACTTTGACAGAAAAGCTATTTTTTTCTTTCCTAGTATAGATCCTGAGATTCTCACCAGATATCAGATTTTTAACTGTATTTTCTTCACCTGTGTGTGTCCAAAGCACCTTCTTTTTTATTGTCTTATTTGTCTATAATAATAATAGCCTGTTGTAGAGAAGAAAGTAAGCAATCAGTAGTGGTTATCAAGCTATTTACATGGACAACACTCACTGAGCTAGGTGAAGTGGGAGACATAGAGGAAGCTCAGAAAGGATATAATTAAATACCAAGATGCGGTAGAGAAAGTGTTTTAGGAAGCAGTAGTGAATAAAAGCTTTATAGGGCAGATGGAGACTTGAGCTTGGCCTTGGAGTTCTGGGAAAAAGATAGAATACTTTCCAGCACAGGAAAAGCACAGAGGTAAAATGCTCAATAGCTAACATAGTGCCTGGCATATACTTGGCACTCAGTAAATATCTCTGGACCATTAAATGATTAATAAGGTACACAGATAACATTGATTTAAGGATGACCTTGCATCTTAAAGAATTGTAAAGCTACGCAGAGTGCTTCAATATGACAACATGACTCAGTGAGCAAGAAAGTACACCACTATTAACTTCCATTTTCCTATAGTATAAATAGACCAGCTTCCCCTGTCCCCCTCCCCACACCAGAGTGGCTGTGACATTGCTGGAGCATGGACCCAGCAAAAGTTTTAATTCTTATACAAGAATTTTCTCCTGGATAGTCTACATAGACTGGAGGGAGTATAGGTCTGGAAGGGGATTAGGAGAGATCTTCAGCTTATCCACTTTTTCCTCTCCTTAATCTTGAGGTCAACCACCCTTAGCAAGTGTCCAGTGATGTCGTATCTCTGTATCAAAATCATGGTATTCTAGAGAGCCCTTCCATAAGTGATGGCTGACTGAAGCTATTCTCTTCAAACTAGTCTCTCAGTTTAAGAATATTAGTTAAAGAACCATGAGCAAAGTTCACTGAGAACGCCATCATTTCCATCTGCATGGGTACTAGGTAATGCTTGAATTCCAAGCCCAGCCAGCTGGAATGAGAACATTGTTCATCAGATACCACAGAGCCCTGTGTCTTCTCTTCATTTCTGATGTTCTTTCTCGCCTTTATATGGTACCCACAGAGGACTGAAATGTGCTTTTTAGCATTTATTGGATATATTGGATAAAGGCTTATGTTTATGCTGCTTGATTTTAGAGCAGATGGTTAATGAATGTGCTTGTGTATGTATGTGAGTTCAAATGGCTTTCTCTAAAAAGAAGCCAGAAGATAAATCAAATTCTTTCATTTATTCATGACTCTCAGATGATATCATTACCCATGTATACCCAGAGCTCTCAAAGAGGTCTGTGATCTTTCAGATAGTTTCAGATTTCTCTAATATATTTAAATCTTACTTTTAATATATGGTAAATATTACATATATTGAAATATTAACAATTCTACTTGGATTCTACAAAATACCATCCATCAGAGAAGCAATATCACACATGCTCTGCCATGATCTTCTGTCCTTCTCCCCATATTTCTCACCCTCCATGATCAAAACTGCTTCTCATAGGTTTACTAGACAAAAAAATAAGTAGGAAACAGCATGACCTTCATACCTCCTTTTCCACCTGTACTTACAGGTCTGAGCCAAATTTACTGTAATATAATGCTTTTCTAATTCTAGTGTCAATGGACAGGAGTAATATCAATATAATAGACCATATTTTATTGCTACATCCCTAAGGACCTAGCCAACCCTGTGATGTTCCTGAACTTCTGAGCTAACAAACTGCCACATGATGTGCTGGCAGGAATGTGAGATAAAAAGCCCTTTAAAACCTCACTGGAAACACCAAGAGCATCCCTAGTGGCAAATATAGGAAAAGAGTAATAAATTTTTATTTCACATAATACATGTTCAACATAGTATTATAGAATGATATTTCCTTCCCAAATATTATGACATTGAAGTATGGCATATGTTATAGGATATAGTCTGTGACACTTCTGAATCTTTAGGATCATCATTGAAATGGAAGGATACACACATAGACTCTGTGTGTGTGTGTGTGTGTGTGTGTGTGTGTGTGTCCCATCAAAGATATGATGTCAGCTTCCATAGAAGCACTTACCTAAAAATCAGCCAGCCTAGGAAACATGTTCTGAGAGCGACTCCTTATCATGCCCTTGACCCAGCCACCTCACGTCTTAACTCAAAAATTCATCTACATGTGAACTACATGTGAACATTTTCTAGTACATTTTCTTCTCTCTATTCTTCCCTGGTAGGGTTCAACCTGGAAGGGCTCTACTCTTTTTCTGTTGTTTTTCTGTAATTCATTTTGTCTTATCCTGGTAAATATCATCTGCAGCTCTTTAAACCAAACTCAGTACTCAATGGTGGGAAGCTATCCAGTGACAAAATACACCAAATACCAGCAAAATTTCCCATGAGAGCCAAGCACCCCTGAAATAAATAATTTCAACCACTGGAGGATACCACTGCTCCACTTTCAAAGCACCCTTATGTGTGGGAAAATATGCAACATCATCTCCCTTGGTATATGCAAATGAAATAAATTTATAATAAGAGTTATCTACCTCCACAATTTACCAAGGTTCTGATGTAGCTCTAGATCAGTTATTTCAGTTATACCAAATACACATAAAAACTAGTATCAATAGAGTGCACTTAAGTTAGCTATCTTCAATTTGTAAGAGCTAAAATTAAGTAGAATAAGAAACTCTTTCCCTATTTAATATACACTTCCTTAATAGTTTGAAAGAGCTTTAAACTTCTCATTATATGCAAGAGATTTATACATTTAAATGCAAGAAGAAATGTTCATGCTTAGGGAATTGATCAAGATGAGCTAAATTACATAAACAGCATGAAGTTATGCTAAGTAACAAAAAATCCCCAAAACTTAGTACCTTAGAACAACAAAGGCTTGTTTCTCACCTGCATGACATGTCCCTCACAGAGTGCCTGAGTTTTCTGTTTTGCATCTTCCCACAGTAGAGCCTGACTAAAGGAGCAACCACCATCTTGAATGTGACCAGTCACCATGCCAAAGAAGAAGGACAGCTCTGAAGAGTCTTGTGGAGGCAATGAAATGCTCTGGCTTGGAAATTCCAGTCACCTGATTCATAGGCAGCACAATCTCACTATGTCTCCAGAAGAGAAAAGAAGACAAGGTATTTCATAAATAATGACTACCAACTTTAGAAAGTAAATCCTGGCCGATTGCCATTCAAACAGTAAAATCCTATATACCTCTAAAAGAATAATGAATTAAGATGACTAACCTTAGCTAGACTAACCCTAGCAACTTTATTTTCTTAGTTTGCAAATAAGGAGAATTTGCCCAAACTTTCTCCATGGAGTCCTGTGTTCTCATGTGTTTCCAATATGGCAGAGTTGCACACAAAGAGCATCTCAGTGCCCAGCCAGGGGCCACTCCTGGCACTCCAGCCAGTGCTTACCTATGCAGAAGAATGCCTAAAAAGAACGTGGAACTGTATATACGGTTACTTAGAGAATACATTTTCTTTGCAAGTTGTAAGGAGCAGAGATATTAGAGGGCAAAGAATTTAAATGCTAATATGGAT